>JAOUZG010025633.1:4070107-4119362 GCA_026289955.1 Argiope argentata
ATATATATATATATATTTACAATTTTTTTTAGCATTTTATTCTTATTTCAACGTTTACTTTAAACATAAATATACATTATATGTGTTGCTGAAATAATACATATACATGAAATATTCTAAAATTTTAAATTCGCCTTGCCTTTTAAATTATTGTTTATAAGCAGCATTTGTAACTAGCATGAGTATTCAATATCAAATAACAAATTTATATATTGATGAAATTAGTCTGTTTTACTAATTTTCAAGAAGCCACATTTTTCTAGTTTTTATTTAATTCTCCTCAATAAAGTTGGTCAATCAAAAAAAAATTTCCTTTTGTCGCAAATACAACATTACACAAGGGATGTTCAAATGAAAAGGTGTGAAACAACCTTGTGGGTATAAACGAAGATTTTAATTAAAGTATACAGCATAGGACTGAGAACAACGATCCCGAAGATTAACGAGTCGAAGGATTCCTTGTTCCTAGAATTCCTTTGGCTGTGACGGGCCCCAGTCCTTCAAAGCATCCTTGAGTATGCCATCCGAGTTGAAGCACTTCCTTTTTAGATGTTTTTCAGAATATTAAACACACGAAAATCGCAAGACGACATGTCCGGGCTGCAAGGCCAATGTCAAGTTGCCTCCACTTGAGCTTGGCCAGTTACGCGTCTGTGACCTTGGAGAAATGTGGACGCTCCGTGAGTAGTCTCAGTCTTTTGTTCTTGATGTACTTGCGTAGTCTTCGGAGTGCCTCACAGAACACATCGGAGTATGTGGTTCTGTGCTCGAAGAATTCAACAAGTAGTGGAGCTTGAACGGCGAACTCAACGACGCGGTGAAAGCCTAGGTCTCATCACGGCCACAGATATTCTGTCAACAAGGAATCCTTCGGCTCCTTAAGTAATGGGATCGTTGCGCTCATGTTTATGGTACAAACTCTGAATAAAGTCTTCATTTATACCCACATAGACGTTTCACACCTTTTCAATGGAACATCTTTCGTAAAAACTTCATATCTGTAGTTTTAAAACTGATTAAGTTATGCTTATATGGAAAGGATAAGGCACCATATATTTAATTAGAAAAAGACGTCTTTCAAAAATTGAAAATAAAATAATAAAACAGTCATGTAAATTGTGTTTAGATTTACAATGCATTTGCAGGCCTGTACATAGCGAATCTAGCCATCTTATAGGTAAGTAAGTACGTTAAACAGTCATTTTTCTCGAAAATGTGATTTTTTTTATTTACAATTCTTAATGCTCAAATAATTCTTTTTAAAAAAACTGTTTAAATAACCTTTTTGTTCATTTTGTGGGGGAAATGAAATTGTTTTTATATTTGCATTTATATACATTTTAATATTATTTTATAGCTTTAAATGACGTTTTCTCAAATTCGGATCGTTAGTAGAGTTTTTTTACGAAAACCCCCCTAAATTAAAGTCAATCGAATATTTTTATATATATTAGTATTATAAATTCTCAATATGCTCTACAATTCCTGACCTAGATAATAAGTAATCCGTTCATTACAAAATATCCTGTAACTGTTTTAGCTTCTCAAACTATGAAAAAATTGAAAAATTCATGTTATTTCTTAATTGAACTCATAGTACATTTTTGAAAAAATGGATTGGAATACAACTTATATTTTAATTTTGGATCTAAATAATTGAGTTTTTAAGGTATCTGCAAAATGTTCAGCATATCACTTGACAAACCTCTAAATTTTTGCTTTATATTTCTTTTTAACCCCCCAAAATTCCTCTTTTCCCAATATTTAAAATATTTTCTCGTTTAATTTAAATATTTTTATTTCATAGATATTTTTTAATGCAAAACTTTAAAAATATATTTATTTTAAAATATTTTTTCTGCTTTGAAAAAATATTTTAATTAAAAAATATTTTTTATTAAAAATAAAAAAATATTTTTTATAAAAATATTTTCTCAGAGCGTTTATGATTTTGAACATATACTTTAATTTTTCCTACTTTTGCAGACACAAGTACTTTTTTTAAAGGAAAGATACTTATAGTTCACCTAAAAATTACAAATTCAAAAAAATTTCTTAAAGAGTAAATTTCCAGTCGATTTTTAAACAATATAACGTTGAGAATGAATTCAAATTTTATTCAGAGTATTCTTTGGCCAACAAAGTTTATCATTAAATAATAGGATTTTTTTTCTCTTGAATTCAATGCACTTCTAAATGTAGCTATCTGTTTTCGTCTGGGTCAAAACTTGAACTGAAAAATCTTTTATAAAGGCATTTTTAAAAAGTTATAAATTAAGTTGAAGTTATTTATATAGGTACTTTTAAAGTTGAAAAATATGCTAAACGAACATAAATTTTTCTTAGAAAATTTTAGAAATAAAGAATATCACTTTTAATTAGCAAAATCTCCCTAATTTCAATCAATTTCAAATACATACATATACAGTTTCTTTAATATTAATCTAACCGTAGAACAAAGAAGAATATTCTGACTGACGAAGCTCAATAAAAGAGATCATAAAAAAATTAAAAATACATTATATATTATTATCATTTGTTTATTTTCAACATGATTTTCTTAAAAAGAAATATTTTATTTTATTTTCCATACATCTCTATTAATTCAGCAGACGAATATTTATACCTTAAACTGTTGTTATAGCATACTAATTTAAATTTTTAAAAAATATATGAATTTTATATTTGAATACTTTTTTATAATTTTTATTTGAAATAAAGGGAATTCTCTCTATATACATTTTTATTGATGCTTTTTTGTGATTAGTTGGCTCATCGGAGATATTGATTGTAATAAATTTTGACTAAATCGTTTAGATAAAACTTTATGCCCGTGATTCCGTCAAATTGTGAGACTTTAAAGCTGTGTTATTTTTATTCCTATATGCGTTCTATTCGTTGTTTATATATATATATATATATACACACACACACACACTGAAGTGACAAAAGTCATGGGATAGCAATATGCAAATATACAGATGGTAGTAGTATCGCAGCGAAAAAGTATAAATGCGCAGTTCGTTTTCCAGAGCTTTCATTTGTGTTCAAGTTATTCATGTGAACAGGTTTTTCTTGATTTATGGCGGCACGACGAGAATTAACAGACTTTGAACGTGGAATGTTAGTTGGAGCTAGACGCATGGGTCATTCCATTGCGGATATCGTTAGTGAATTTAACATTCCGAGATCCACAGTATCAAGAGTGTGCAGAGAGTATGAAATTTCAGGCATCCCATTCCATCATGGACAGCGCAGTGGGCGACCACCTGAACTTAATGACCGAGACTGCTGACGTCTGTGTAGAATGGTCAGTGTTAATAGACACGCAACACTTCGTCAAATAACTGCAGGAATCAATGTTGGACGTACGAGGGACGTGTCCGATAGGACTGTGCGGTGAAATTTGTCTTCCTTGGACTATGACAGCAGAAGACCGACTCGAGTGCCTTTACTGACAGATCGACATGGCCTGCAGCGACTCTCCTGGGCTCGTGAGCATATCGACTGGTCCCTAGATATTAAAGAGTCCTTCTTTTTTAGCTTTCAAAGCTGGGTTGAAATCCCGCATTTTAATATTTGATGACAAAGGAAAATGGTTCGAATTTCATGGAACAATAAGCATTTGGAAATAAGAAACAAATTTTTAAAAAAAATCACCAAAATTCAGAGAAATTTGCACGATTATCAAATTGGTATAATTAAAACGATAATTTTTTAAGTGTTGAAATGGTTCAATAGTATTTTCGGAAATTATTGCTGAAAAACGAAAACATATTGCTTAAATTTTAACCGATTAAAATTCTAATTAACACTTTAAAAAAATTGTTCTAAGATACATTATCACCTTCCAAAATACATAGGTGGCAAAATTGGTAATTCTAAATTAGAGTACTAATCTAAATGACACGAAGAGAGATAACATGAACGTTCATTTACATCTTTATTATTAATCAGTTAACCACGATTTTTTGTTGTTGTTGTTAAGTTTGTTTCTTAATGGGGACTTTTTTTTGCCTTCAAAACATTACGACAAATTTCCATGTAGAAAAATTCGTCATGTTTATTATGATAAAGCTTAGAGTATAACGAAATATTTTGCCATACCCTGTTAACTGGTTAACAGAGACACGCGAATATTCACTAGAAGAACAAATAACTTTTGGTAGAAAAACGCCTACAAAATAATTTTTTAATTTATTAAAACTAGTTAATTAATAAAAAATAATAGGCTTAAAATAACGAAATTAACATATTAAAGAACTTTAATTCCGAAAACGGCTAAACTATTATAATCTCATTCAAGTATCAATATATAAAATTTGTGAGTTTAATTTACTTCAGAAATAATCTAAATATTTTAACAGCTGAAAGCGGAAAATAGTGAGTTATTTTTATTTTAAAGTTGTATAATGATAAGGGAACTTATCTTAAAGAATGTTATTTCGTTTTTCAAAAGGAACCAATCTATGTATTTACATCTATTATCTTTCTACCAACATATCATCTAGATAAAACAAACATTTTTTCGCTTTTGAAAATAATTTTTTTCTTTCTTTTTCAAAGGAAACATTATTTTTCAATTGATATCGCCAGTTTCGGTTATTATATAATCTGTAAATTTCAAGATTCCAGATTATTAAGATCAATATGTTAAATACTCTAGAACTCTTAATCTATTGATAAAATAATGAAAACCGTTAAAATTTCACCACAAAAATGAATTAAATTAATGAATATTAAACAATAAATGAAAAAAAAAGTTGAAATCTGCTATGCATATTTCAAGGCATCATGTCAGAACATAATTTCCTGAACTGCCAAGCACCACGTGTTCGTGCAAGTTAAATTATATTTTTATTCATTTTAATTGCTTCATCGAATGAATCCCTTCAGTATTGCAAACGATCCAAAAATGTCTCGCATTTATTTTTAAAAAAAATATCACATTTTCTATTTATTTCATTTCATGTAATCACTTGCTCAAAATGGCCTTAATTTGTTATAGTAATTAACCTATTTTTTTAATCAGAGCTTTTGTAAATGCAATTGTAACACATTATTAAAAGCTGACATTTTGAGATGCTTGTGCTGATAAAAAAAAATTTATTTTTGTTGATGCGAAAAACTTCATATTCTGACGTGATAAAAAAAAGGTAATTTCGATGGAAAGTTAACTATTATTGGAAGTCATTGTATAGGTGGTGGAATTCAATGAGCGTAATGCAGATTGATATTAAAATTATATTCTAATATTTACAGTATTTTGAGAAATACAATTAGCAAGAATGCGCTTATAATATCATTAAAGAAAAAATGTAAGTCCTGTTTTACAAAACTGCGATTGTTTAAACTGAAAAAGAATTTTTTTAAAAAACCGATAATCTTGTGAGAGCGAGATTAATTATTTAAAAGTGGGAAATCGTAAACAAACTGGAAGATGAAGTCATTTCATAGAAACGACAAACAAAAAGCAATTGATATTAAATTTAATTAAATATCTCAAACAATACTGACAATACAAACCTCAAATGTCATGAGTGAGGTGACTCGCTATCTTACAATTAAAAAACGAATATTTATTTCCTTCAAATTTTGAAGACACCAAAACCTCCTTAGCAAAACATCATGTTCTTCCATGATAAAAAAAATAATAGAATAATATAAAATTTAAAAGATTTAATGTCAGAGCATCATTTCTTGAACGTCCAAGTACCACGTGCTCGTGCAAGTTAAATTATATTTTTATTGTTTCATTGAATGAGTCCCTTTAGTATTGATAACGATCCAAAAAACTTTGTTTCCTATTTATTGTTTAAAAAAATATCCCATTTCCTATTTATTCAATTTCATATAATCACGTGCACAAAATGACATTTTTCAAGGTTTTATTTGCTGTATTCATTAAGTTAATTTTTTTATCAGAGCTTTTGTAAACGCAATGGCAACGCGTCATTAAAAGCTAATTTTTTTAAGATGCCCGTTCAAGTAATAAAATGTTTATTTTTCACCTGCGGATTTTTGTTGACTCCAGAAAACCTCATTCCCAAAACAATATGATGTTCTGACATGAAAAAAAAATTGTGACATTGTAGAGAACTATCTACTACATCGAATCAATAATTTTACCCTGGTAGTTGGTACATGACTGTATACCACACTCAACTCTAATTACTGTTTTAATATGTTAATAATATCTTTAGAGTAGTATGCTTTCTGCTAAATGCGTTAAGCACGAAATGCAACCCTTTTTGATACATTATTATATTTACTTCTAACAAATTTGACACATACTTCTGAGTGAATACGAGTCCATTAAAAAAGGTTAAAAAAAATTAATTACATTTTTAATCAATTAAAAATGAATGGAAGTTTTAACTTTCATTCCTGAATAACTTTGGATACATCGCTCGAAAGTCATTTGTACACCAACTAAAAATTTTTAAAATTAGACATTTAGTTATATTTATTTTATTCCTGCACAATTTTTTTCTTTCATTTTAATAAATTTTTCAAGAACACTATTAAATTACTATTGCGATGAGTCAAAAAAGTAAATTATTATGTGATATTAAACACAATTTAATAGCAATAGCATTTATAGTTCTAATGCAATTTAAATATATTTTATTGTTTTATTAATTTTTTTCACTCTGTTTTGGCCACTGTTGCTGATATTTTATTTTTTAAAAAAACATTGCTGTCTTTGGATATTAAATATAGAGTTGAAATAACTTTTATATCAACTATGTTACTAAATTTAAAATAAAATTTTCACTTTTGTGTTTATTAACATGATACTACTTTTATTCTTCCCATAACGGCACCAAGTAAATATGAATATACAGAGAATGCAATAACTGATGCAATCAAACTTGATGAAGACAAGGTGGAAAAATCAAGTTTAAAATATTATCATGCTACTCTCTTTTAAAATGTTCAAGCATTTTTTTTTTTTTGTATTAATAATTTAACCCAAACCTAATGCTCTATACTTTTTGGGAACTCATAAACATTTCAAATGAAAGAATTATTTTCAATGAAGAAATTTATTCTTACAAAAATGAATAAATAAATAATATGTACGTGCGAATCTACGATGTCCGAACAAATCTATCGCAATTTCAATAATGAAATTCGTTTAATAGGTAGTCATTAGGGTGACAACGCACATTGAATTCAGAATTTAAAAATTTAATGCAGAGATATTTTTTGTTTGGAATGAATTTCCATGCTTACTTTTCTGCTGTATTTTTATACTTTAAGAATTACGAGTTTATTAGAAAAGAGATGACTTCCAACAATTATAGAAAAATACATTAGACATCATTTTCAATTTTTAGGTCATTATTTGAACATTTCTCCCCGATTCTACAATCAAAACTCTTTTTACATTGGTTTTCAATAAATTGCTTTTCTAATGTCAGTTGTCGATGGAATTTTACTTAATGAATATAGAAAAGAGACAAGATAGAAAAAAAAATTAAAAATATTATGAATTATTTTTATTTTGCCTAATAGTATCGTTTGCAGCAAATTTCCAAGCGTATTGTTGTTGCTTTTTTTAGAGAGAATATTTATTTTCAATAACTTGTTTTGATTTTTATCGTCTGTAGTTCACTAAATGACATCACTGTCACGAAGAAAAACTATAAAATAAATATTTATCTTTTTTTTATTTCTTTTTTATAGTTTTATGTTATTGTAATTTTGATTTCTCTAATAAGAACCAAATCTATGCGGGTTCTGACAAAAAAAAAAAGAAAGAATTCAAACTATTGAGTTTGTGTAGTTAGACAGAACAAGTATGAGATTTATGGTGCACATCGAACGGAATTTCCTCAAATGAACGATAAAAGATGAAGAATAAACTACACATTTTATGAAAATTCGGAATTTTTACATTCGGAATCTCGATAGTAAACTGTTTGTCAGATCTTTTCGTTTATTTTAACTTCCCATTTTTATCGCAATTTTGCAATCAAAATTATAATTTTGCTTGAATAGGCATTTTCAAGGATTGTTTTCTGAATCAACGGCATGCTGATATTCCACAGTGTCACGATCTGTATATTCTTAAATTTCGCCGGCTGCAGTTTTTTTTTATATATATTTTTAATCCAAGAGATGATTAAATTATCGATATTTTGAACACTCTTTATCGCTTTTTCGGAACATATTTATCCTTCAGTTAAGTAGGAAATTTCTGTTCTTTTTATGCCTCGTCGCTCTTAGCCTCCAGTAATTCGTCTGTTAAGACATGAATTAGAAATACGCTAATTTAATTCTTTTTTTTTTTTTCTTTTTACAAATCAAACTATTTGAATGCTCAGTGAAAATGCATACCGGATGTCCGATGATAGATTTATATTTTCAGTTGAGAAACTAATTTAAATGAAATAAAAGTATTTCATATTGTTTCACTTAATAAATGTAATGCTGGAAGAATTACAACGTTTAATTTTATGTAATCTTCAGATGCTATTAGTCTTAATAATATACTATTGACACTTTAACTATGTAAATAAAAAAATATTTCACAAATTGCTCCGAGATTGACGGAATTATGAAGATTTAAATTTCATTTTCTTTCATTAGGCCAATAAATACACGTCTCAAACAAGCATTGTGATTATATTGGAAGATTTTCGTGCACAATATACATGGGAGTAGAATTTCCGTCATATCTGGAATAATGTCAAAAACAATTTCGTTCTTCAGAAATTAGATACTATTGTATAGATATTTGCAATTAATCACTGCCCAGTGGTTGTTAATTATTGTAACAAATATTGAGTCATTTTATTTTACAGATACGATAAAAGAAATAATAATTACACTAGTAAGATGAGTATTATAAATGAAAGCTTAATTTAAAATAATTCTATTAGAATTAAATTCATTATGATTTATGACAAAAGATAAGCCATTATCCGCTTAATGGTATGCGATAATCTATTCAATTTATACTGCTTTAATGCTTTAAATGGCCCCCAACTTCTCTGCGGTTCATTATTTTTTCTTATTTTTTTCCTCTACATTCAATTGTCTAAAGAACTTAGAATTGGTGGAGAAAGTGGCTTTCTTCTTAATATAATCTAGGCAACGGAAAAATGGAGTCAAACCTTTGCTATTCAATTGACGGTGCAGACTGACACTGAAATATCCATTTCATTTTGGAATATAATATCTAATCAAGAGGCAAAAAATTGTGGACAATACGTTCGGTTTGTGGAATTCCCAATGATTTTTAATTTTCTTTGCCGATGACTGTCAGGAGCAAAAATTTCCATTACTTTATTTGTAACTCACTCTCACATCACAATAAATGTTTGTTTTGAAAGGCATAAACAGTTCAAAGGATTTCAGGTGCTAATATACATCTTGCTACAAATACATGATTTTTTGTGTAATAACATTATTCAAAGTGAATATCTTCTCATTAGAAATTATATTTCGTCAACATACTTTTACTAGTGTCTTTTATAACATTTACTAGTGTCTTAAAACATTTTTTATATTTCTGTGGCACTCAAAATTTTGAATATTTCTGCGATAGGATCGAAAATCCAAATTTTTATTTATCGTTATAAGCAAAATTCAACAGCTCGCATCGTCATCTGCGATCGTTTTATTTACCGGGAGTTGTGGATTACTTCCTATTTTTTTTCGCGAATTCTTTTGATATTTGCCTTTTTTGTTTAAAATCAGACGACCTTACCTAGGTCTATATTTATAGATATTAATATCCATTAGCTCCTTCATAGTTCGATAAATATCTCCTATGAAAACGAAAATGTTTTTTGATGTTCAATAATTTTACCTGCAATAACTCAGCGATCAAAAAGTAATTTGGTTATTATTTTTTTCCCTCCATCTTTAAAATAATTCCAAACGTTTTCTTTCTTTAAAAAAAATCCTCTGCACTAACAAAGAGTTGCCAGGTCGCAAAAATAGGAAATGTATGCAAAATTTTATCAGAAAAATAATTCTTAATTTTCGAAGTGTTACGATATTTAATAGCCATAAATATAAATGATAAAATTCCATGGAATATTCCCATTTGGAATGAAATTATTCGAAAGTTTAAAGGTTCGATTCATTTGAATGTTTTGCACTCTAGAGTAGGAAAAATTGGTGACTAAAAAGATGATGAAATTTACCTCTTCCGTATTATGAATAATAAGTTCTCTAATAATAATAAAGGTGAAAATCAGTGGGTATTGACTTTCTACAGACCAGATCGTTTAACTAACTACTACTGAATTCGGGAAATAAAATCTGCATTTCAGAGAGGTTTTTGAAATTTTAATTAAAACAAATTAATTACAATTAAATCAAGTAGCTGGTAATTTTCAAAGCTATTACTGTTCAAATTTATTTTTACATCATTAAAAAATTACTGTTAATATCAATTTAGTTGTCGCAAGATTATTTTCTAAATTTTCAGAATTTTCTAGAAATCATTTTAACAATTTTTCACAACAACAATTTTTGATACTTTCTCGCACAATTTTTAATCAATGTATTTGCATATTAATAATCGCATGCCATTGGTGACAAATAATTACGAAATAGTCTTTTAGTATATTAACTTTTTCGATTAAACAAGTATCATTTCACAAGCTTTGAATGCCTTTTTCCAACCGATTGAAACAAAGATCTGACCCAGATCTTTCATTGTAATCATAAGACCTCATACAGTAATTAATTTATTAAAATCATTGAGCTATCGAATTTACATGCCTACTAAGTAAAGATTGACAGACATTCGACGTTTTAATAAAGGTGGGTTCAAAATTTGATACTGATCTATACTTTAGATACAAAATTGACCAATGTCTATTCGTTTGGTAGTTATGTTATTTTACATTCGGGCAACCGAACTGTCCGACTTTTTTTAGTGCATTTCGTTTAAAATTTGATAGCAGTTCGCAAATTGGGTTAAAAACCATATACCAAATTTCATTTGTGTAGCCCAAAGCATTTTTGAAGTTATGTGTTCAGAAAAAACATTAAAAAATGTATTTTTAGAACTTAAGAATGTCTAAAATGTTGAAATTCGAAAAAAATTCGAGCTTGAATGTTTTAATGAATACGATACTTCGTCTCTGAATGGTTTTTATACGAAAAAGCAAACTCGTATTTGGTAAGAATATAACATATCACAATAGAGTTAGCAGAAAAAATAATTTAAATTCATTTTTTATTACCACTTATAGGCTTAATTTCTGTATAAATATTTAAAATATTGCTGTGCATGCATTTGTGTGCAAACAAGTCAAATAATATGGGCGAAAACGGAAATTCAATTCTACAAAATATTCTCTTATTGATAACATGGTTGCAAGACAAAGAATAATTTAAAATAAAATAGATATATCCCTAGATTAGCAATGGACATTATAGGCTTTTGAAAATTCGTATTTGAATAAACAAAAATATTCGGATTTTTATTTATTCCAATAAATAAAAATAACCGTATTTTTATTTGTGAACACACAATTCATACAAACCAATAAATAATTTGATTCTATTTTAATCAGTTGAATAATTTTATTTTGGTAAATAAAAATTATCCACTATTTCTAAAATTCTTCTAAACTTCATGTTTTCATTCACATTGCAAATATTATTCGAAATAATATTAATCTAAATTAGATCGTTAATTCTAATTTTTGATAATTTTACCTGCTTTGATCTAATGTTCTCCAAAAATTACAATGAAGTTTAGCAGATAGTAATATAGAAATAGTAGAACAATATTATAATCATAAGAAATTTCATTTTTTTCACATTGTACTTTTTTGCTTCATATTTTTCTTAATACTTGTAACTAAAAGTAGTTAAGAAAATAATTTTAACCTCAGTATTTCAATAAAAGGCCTCACAATGACAAGATTAAAAAGGATAATCATGTTCTCTTTCATCAATAATTATAACTTGATGCATTCTATCATTAGAGCCTGACTATTAAAATTTTATTTTTTAAAACATTTCATATATTTGTAATAGCAAAAGCATAATTTTAAATAAGATTTCTATATTATATATTAGTCAAATTTTCAATCTTTAACCCTCTTGTGTATGAAGAATTCCTAATTTATCAGTATTACTCCTTAATTGCATATTTTGATACTCAGAAATCCTGATGGAAGAAAGAAGTCAAACCTAATGCATATGCATTAACTATTGTAGGGTTTGATCTGTTATTAATGCCACTATGTCTACAGAAGCACTTTTAAAAGATTGAGTTCCAATTTGCGCTACAGCAAGAGAGTTTGGATTAAACAGAACGATACTGCATTGACTTGTATTTGAAGATTAATTTCAAAAATATGGAATTTAACTATACATTTTATCGATGTATTATTTGTGATATTTTCTAGAGAGTGCCCTCTTTCAATATCTTGCTACTGGCTTTTTGCAGAGGTAGTCAGAAACAAGGGACATACAGTAGCCTATCAGAAACTAGAAAAGAAAGAAATCAAAAAATAACAAGCAATTAGAATAGCCAAAATAAAAAGAAAACAAATTCAAAAAGGCTGAGTTTTAGACGAAGGCATCCAAAGAAATACCAGATAATACAGAATTTCCTGATTCCTCTGTAGTTGTAAGGCTCTACAGTTAGCTGTCATAAATTATACTGTTGAAAAAGCAGGATTTTTAATAATATTACAATACAGAAAAACTCAACCTTTAAATATGACAAAAATAATATAAATTAAAGAAGAAAAATATACTATTAAATATCTAAAAAATAATAATTCTCATAAGTTTCTGTATGATGTTATTTATGAAACAGAGAATAATAATACTGAACTCAAATTGCTTTAAAAAATGATAGGCAATTCCAGGTAACAACTTATACAGATGACAATTGGAATCAATTTTTATACTATAATGTTGAATAACTTGTGAAAATATTTGTAATTTACTAATATTTTGGCTTACTATATGTAAAAAAAAAACAAAAAAAACGATAAATCAATGCAGTTAAATATTTTGTGATAAATATTAAATATTGTTACTTTTATAAATTTGTTATAGTTAAAACTAGTTATGTAAAATTATTATACAGATAAAAATTCATATGTGTATACTAATTTTCTATTCAATAGCAGTAAAGTCTGAACTTTCATAGGAGTGACCTAGGTCAATGAGATTTCATATCTAAGGTAATTTGTAGAGTTTCTTGAAAATCATTCTTTTGAATATAATTTATTATTTTAAGTCTTTTCAAAAGGGAAATAATCAGGATAACTAAGTGTGGATATAAATTTTACAAATTTAAACAGGCCACTAGTTCAGTTTTTATAAATTGAAAAAAAAATGTTGGTCTAAATACACAGGTTTCTCCTATGTATGGATCTAGCAATGTATATTATTATTTTTGATTGAATTTATTTTCACCTACTTGAAATATTCAGCACTGTTTAAAACTAAATTTTTTTCATTTATTATATATTTAATACTAAGATTACTTTTAAATAAAATATTATAATATATGAAATTCTTTTATCATGTGTGTTTTATTAAAATTAAACAGCAACATCATTTTATTAGCATTCCAATATAAGTTTACAAAAATGAGAATCAATGTTGAAACCTTTACAACCTTTGGAGTTTGTAAATTAAGGCCTCTAGGATTAGAAGCACTTAACTTGAGAAAATTATTTTACAGGTAATTATTTTTTTAATAATGCTAGATTAAAAAAAACTCCTTCTCAAATATGGCGAAATATTCCAATAATGGTATTCCAATATGGTATAAATTAGTGATATGGTATAAATTGGTCTATTAGTTTCTAGATACTTTTATTTTAAATAATGAATGAAATGATAGAGAAAATATTCTAGAAAAAAGGTTACAAAATATTTCTATTAGATGAAGATTCACTGTAACACCTATTGTATGTTTTCATTAAGTATACCTCTTAATAATAATAATAATAATAATAATTTTCAGGCAATGCAGCATTTACAATGCATAATTATAAGATAAACAATAACAAATAGATAATTTTATTAAAAAAACAATGAAAAATACATACTATTTAGCATTAAAAATTCATAATGATTAAAAGTGAAGGAATAATAAATAACTTTTATTATTCTCTCATTCCATATTTCCCAACTATTAAATCAATTCCTCAGATGATGCATAGCAAAATTATTAAAGACTATAAATGTCTAAAAGTGACTAAGATGAACTTAACAATTCTCAACCTAACAAAATTCTTATTCTGATCTTAACAAAATAAGTAACAAATAACAAAGAAACTTAAAAACATAATTAAATGGTATAATTTAAAAGCTTTCACATCCTTTTTAAAAACACATACTATATACATAAAAATATATGTATTTATTCTATGATTTAGATGGAAATGGATCAATCCATGGTGGAAGATTCTTCACTACTTTCTCAGCTAATTCTCTGTAAATTTTTCCCTAGATGAAGAGGAAAAAATATATAGGATATAAGCACTTGAAATAATATGAAATATTTTAATGTTGGAAAATCTAAATCATTTACTAAATATATCAATATAAAAGAAAATAAAAGATGTTAATGTATTAGAAAGAATAAAAATTAATTTAACAACTTAGGCACTTAAGGTGCATTGCCAATCCTAAAATTGTCGATATTAAATTACAGAATATAATTTAATACATATATATTTTGGAATGAAAATGAACATTATCAAAAGTTTTCTTTTTCTTTTTAGCAATAACAAATATATTTTTTAAAACAAAATGCAAAATAATATAATTGCAAGGTCAGATGGTGTCTTTTTATAAATATGAAGAAAGTCACCTTCACTTATTTTAAATAAGTATAAGCCAGACAAACATAATTAATTAATTTTTAGCAAATCTTTGCAAAATGTCCCTATATTTGTTTAAGGAATACAAACATATTTTAGTATTTGATCTTATGAGAAAAATAATAGACCATGATTTTCCCCTTAAGAAAAATACAGGTGTATGGTCACAGCAACTAAAAAGAATTATTGTCATCCAAATAGAATGCAATATGTAGAATAATTTTTTTTTCATGTAATTGAATTCATATTTTAAAATAGTTCATAATGAAGTCAGATTCAAGTTCAAACTTCTAGTTAACAAAGAAGAAAATGAATGTTAAAATGCTTAAGAATTCTTGAAAGAAATATTATTACTTACACTAACAAAAATTGCTAAAGATTTGCAATTTTTTTTTAATTTAAAGATTCCTGTGATTGAATTAATCCATGACAACCATAGTATATTTCAATCTGACTTACCAATTCTCCATCTGGCTGAGATGCAACAACAGGTTGACCAGAATCTGAAGATTCACGAATAGAAATATTTAAAGGCACATCAGCTAGAAAAAAGGTGGGTAAAAAATAACTTTTTAATAATGAATAAAGTAATTCTTCATTAATTACATATTTAACTAAATAAAGAAGAATTTGGGCATCAAATAATATTAATATTGTAGAAGAAAAGCAATAACAAAGATAACATGCCTTAGGAAAACCTTTTAGAATCTTTTGGAAAAAAGAAAGAAAAAAAAAGTGGAATCTATATGAATATAAAAGTTTGATAGCAAACAAAGAAAACAAATATTTATGGCAAATGCAAATAACATAACAAATAAGTATTCAAGTGATTTAATATTAATCACTGAATACATATTCATCATCAAATCTTAATTTCAGTTGTCTCATTAAAAATAAGACAACTGAGAATAACATTTTGTTAAGCATAGACTTTTTAATCAAAAATTTATTGAAAATGATAATTTTATTAGATCAAACTTTTAAAAGTTGCAGTTTCAAAAGCCTTAAAATAAGTGTGAAAAATGTGAATTCATTTTCATTTGATTAATTTTTTTTCAGCAATTTCCCTAGACATTTTATAAAACAATGTAGGCAAGAAAAAACATAGACACCACTATTATATTGGTAATAAAATATAAAATGTTAAATAAAATTTTATTTAATATACAATATTAATAGCATTTCAAATAAAATAATATTAATTTCAGAATTAATTATAATTTTTAAAAACTTTCTAATATTTTATTTGTATTTTCCTAAAGATGCAACATACTTCATAAAATAAAGAGGAAAAAATTTAGAGGGGGAAAATGGAGTACAGGATCAAAATCAATACAGGAAAAAATCGTAGAATTCAGAAACAATTTTTTTAGTTAAATTTATTTGTCAGTAGATTTCATATATTTTCTAATAAAATGTGATATGAGAATTTAAGAAAGCATCAGCACTTATTCAAGTTAAACTTAATAATCAAATGAATTTTTTTAAATTTATGATGATAGCTTTAAACTTTGATAAGCTGAATTCATTATCAGATTTCTATCTTTACTTTTCAAAAATATTCCGTATCAGCTAATCGTAAACATAAATACAGTTGCAGTCTAAGAGTAATGAAATATAAACCAAATAACTAGTGTCATAATTCACACTTATAGATAAATTTTTTTAAACATTCTGCATTGTACCTAAAACATCCACCTGTAATTCAGAAGCAAGTTTATGAGCTCCTTCTTTACCAAATATGTAACTTTTTTCACCACACTTGGGACAAATGAAAATATTCATATTTTGGACCAGGCCTAATACTTTAACATCTACTTTTTGAAACATGGCAGCTCCTTTCTGAGCATCTAATAAAGCAATATCTTGTGGAGTTGTCACTATAACAGCTCCTACAAATGAGAACAGAAAAATAAACCCTGAATAACAGCATTCTGATCATTTTAAGTATACATGCATATAATGAAAAAAAAATTCCAATTGTTAAAAAATATTTTTTTCATCACACAAACACACATAATACTTCAGGGATTTTTTTTTTCACATTCATCACAAAATCTGTCTAATTGTCTAAATGGAATGAAGATTTTTTTCAGGGGAAAAAAAAGATTGAAATATTTTAAAGAATTATTGTAGATTTCGGAAATAAAAATAAGATTTTCAAAAATCAATACATTCAGATTAAGAAATGGAAAATAATAATAAAAACACTTTTTATAATTACCCAATTATTTCATTATCTTGGTACATTCAAATAATCCAAATGATTGATTACGGCACTGATTACAGGGATTTTTTTTCTATATTTAATATATTTAAGGATTTAAATTGTTGATATGGTTTACCTTTGAATCTTGAATGGATAAGAATTATTTAACTTTCTCAAGACCTTCTTTTTTTCTCTTAGGTAGAGCGTGATCCATATTCTTGACATTATTAATTTCCTTTTAGCGTTTTTGATTTTCTTCCAATTTAGGTAAAAACTTTTACAATATACTTGTTAGTACATTACATATCTTTATTGACACAAAACCTCATTGAAATAGCTTGTGATGACATGTAAATTCAACTCTTATATGAATAGTTAATTCCATCTAAAACAAAACTTATTATTTTTGTTTATATCCAATACTTTTATCAAATTAAAGTATTACAAGTATTTTTGTACATACACCTAATGCCATGAATTAGTTGATATAAAGGCTGAAGTAGTCCAGTTCCAGATTATGGGCAGTACAGTTATCAACAATGATGGACACGAAAACAAGCAGTGCTGTATAGCATCATCAACAAAACTTAAATGGTTCTCCATAAAATTATTATTTAAAAAAAAACTGTTTAAGCTAAGCAAATAAATGTTATTTGAAAAGTTTAAACTGACAATGCTGCCACTGAAATCTTTAGTACT
Organism: Argiope argentata; assembly: GCA_026289955.1. NCBI lineage: Eukaryota > Metazoa > Arthropoda > Arachnida > Araneae > Araneidae > Argiope > Argiope argentata. Next base: position 4,087,847 of record JAOUZG010025633.1, read on the forward strand.
CAACTCATCAGCGATTTTTCTGGCATTTTCTTAGAAAGTTATAGCAAAAATAGTCATATTTTGAGTCTTGCATGTTTCTCACATCAAACTAAAATCTCCTCAATTTCATCCAACTTTGATTTCCATTATCTCTCTGTCTTTCTCTCTCTCTCATTTTTTTTTAAACCTTTGCAGCCAATTTTTTGAAGGGCTTTTTTTTTAATGGAAGAATTTTGTTTAATGTAGCCCTGGAAATATGATGCTCTTTAGAAAAAGGTGATTTCAAAACATTTGTTTTTTCAAAATCTGCAATTATGTCTTTCTCTCTCTCTTTAAAGGATAACAATGTAAGTTTTCATTTACAGATATGGAAATTTTTTTTTGAAAAATTCTAAATGAACCTTGAAATAGCAAGGAAAGAATTCTATACAGCAGGGCTTACTCACTATAAAATGTAGCTACACTGAATACAAAGCCACAACAAAAAGTGTTTTGAATAATTAGTAGCAAGAAGTCTGGTACACATACATAGAGAAATTCCTAGAATTTATAACTCCTAAATGAGTATAATATGGAAAGGAATGCTTAACAGCAATAGGAAACTACAGATATTTTGCTGAAGTGGTGGTGTGATAAAAAAATTCCTTATAAAGGCTTGGTTTCTTAGGCCAGTGAAGGGGGACTGAAAAGACACAATGGTATGTAAAATGAGAAAAAATTAATGTATTTGATCATTTTTGAGGATGATAAGTTATCTACATCAAATTTAGTGACAGGTAAAGGAGGGTTATTTTATATTATTATGGGACTTTTTAATGACCAAAGGAAAATGACAATTTAAATGGAGTGATGACTTATTAAGGTTTTATTATGTTATATGCATTGAATATAATAAACATTTATTATAAACTTCTTATATAGCATGTCATTAGTTTCATTTTCACAAGAGAAGAAACCTCTTTCTGAATTGATAAATGCATAGCCGATAGTCTTTTTTGCTTTAAACAATTATTAAATACTGGATTGAATTAAAATTGGTCATAGATTAAATAAAAATAACCATTTGTGAGATTAAAATCAATCTTGCATCAATTTCAAATATAATTAGTTTTCCCAATAAATGGAATTTTTTTTCATGCATATGCATATCCTTTGGAATATCTCTATACTTCCAACATTGTTCACTTCACCTCATAATAAGTATATAGGGAATAAATACATATAGAGATGATAGATTAAAAAACAACAAAAAAAAACATAATACTTTTACCTGATACAGGTATAGTCTGAGCAATAGACAGTTGTGTATCACCTGTTCCTGGTGGCATATCTACAACCAAATAATCCAATGGTCCCCAAGAAACCTATAAAATAACAATTAAGCAGATTTGAATTCTTCAGAGAGAGTGTGTGGATATAAGAAAGAAGGAAATTTTTAAGCAAAGAGGGAAAATATAGCAATAAGAGCCAGTAAGTAAATTATAACTAAGTTAACAATATAGAATAAAAAGAAGAGAAGTTCTCAGATAATTCAGCCAGATTAGATTTTTGTGATTTGTATTATTTTATACAATACAGATATAATTATACAATAGAAATTTTATATCAGCTAAATGAAAAATTAAAAAAGTACATTTCACTGAATTTTTCTCTTTCAATCATTGAAAAATTTTAAAAGTGTAATTTTTAAAAATTTAAGGCAACCTACATTGATCAACTGACTCATTTCCCACAAAAATGTAGTTAAATATACGACTTTAAGCAAAATGAGTCAAAAAAGATTTCATTTTTTTTTTTTTTTTGGCAGTTATCATTAGTTTCCTTCAAACTAAATAAGGACGTGACAAAATTACACTTTTAAACATTCATAATACATGCTTGAAATTCAATATAGAAAATTTATGTATCTAAAACAAATGGAAGGAAAATAGAGAAGTGCAAAATTATGCAACAAAAAAATAAATTTCTACCTAAAATTTAGGTGTCAGAAAATTTAATACAATTACTTTTTTTAGCTACTGAATTTTTAAAAAATGGCAAACTTAGTAAAAAGAAGGAAAAAAAAATTATGCATCAGAACTTTAGGACCAAATTTCTTATTTTATGATGACAAAATGATAATTCATTAATGACATAAAACATGTCTAATTTTTGCTTCACATTTTATGAATAAAAGTACTTATTATTATTCAAGCTTTTAAAGTCATCTAATATGTTTGATTAACAAAAGTTATCATAAATTCATCTCCTGATCTCCTTCATCTTTAAAAAAGCAAGAAAAGCAATAGCAAATAGGAGTTTTATTAATATTCAAAGTTAAACAAGTCTCTGATCATGAGAAAGAAAATATTAAAAGCAATGAAGGTAATGCAAGCAAACACAATGGTTTTTCAACCTGTGTAATTTACAAAACCAATTGCACTTTGTAAACATAAAAACTCACATATTTAAGAATCTGAAAACACAACCTGTCTAAAAAGTTTCTCAATGGCTGACATAACCATTAAACCTCTCCACACTATAGGGGATTTTTCATCAACTAAGAAACCCATTGACATACTAAAAAAAAATATGTATTAATAAAAATGGAACTGTATTTATCTGCATTACAGACACAATGCAAAGGTACAAAATAATTTAGTTAAAATATCATAGTATTTTATTGCTACATATTAATTTTATTAAAAGATCAAAATTAAAAATAAAAGCTATCACACTAACCATCACTTATACAAGGACAGGACAGATAAATAGCATCAAATTAAGAAAAATTATAAATTTTTAGCTAAAACTAACTATATTGGGGATTTTCAGATGCAAAATAATTCATTAGATAAAAATAAATGTAAAGAAATATGTAACTTATAATATTTATATTTATATCAGAAAATAAGAAAAACAACAACCCTTTTTGAACCTAAAAATGGAGCCAAAACACATGTCATTGGATGAAAGTTATAATATAATCAAAAACTAAAGATAAAAATGAAGATTTTACTAGGTTTTAAATGCATCCCTTTAAATTTTGTTCCATGCTTCCCATTTTAAAGAATTCTTTTATTATCTGCTATTTCATATTTGAACAAAGGTATATTATTTCTATACTATTAAAAGCAGTAAAAACAAAAGAAGAGAAAGAAAATAAAACATTAATATTTTTTTTCAGATAACTTTAAAAGCCTTTTAAATATTTTTAAAAAAATGTTGAATGCATGGCATGGGATAGGAAAACTAAAATAAACCAAATAATAAATAATACAAAAATACTTTTTTATTATATAAAATGCTACTTAATCAAATTATATCAATCAATAATTTAAGCAATCTTTAATACCAACTTCAAGTCATTTTTAAGTCATTCCAGCTCTATTTAATTCAAATTAAGAATTTAATTTTTTAAATGAGCTTTTAGAAGTTATATAGATTTAACTAAAATAAATTAAACATTTTGTTGAGTTCATTAAAGAATAAAAATATTCAGTGTGAATAAATACTAATTATTCTGAAATGTTAAGCATTATATACTAAACTCCATGAATAATAGCATTTATTTTTATAGAATATATATAATTATAAATAAAATAGAATTTTGAAGATTACTTACCATTTGATACCATAATTTACCATTGGTTTCATGAGATTATCTGAAAAAAATCTGAAATATAAATCATTTTTTTCTTTTAAATATGCAAGATAGTTTATATAAATAATTTCAAAAATTAAAAAATTTTAAATTTAGAAGCATAAGGATTTTTTTTATCATTGAAATCAAACATTTATGTTTTTATATTTATATTTATTATTAATTTATCTAAGTTAAATCACACAAATTTTATAAAAATGAAATGTGCAAAAAGTTGTAGTTAAAACAGTAGTCCAAAAATTTCAATCATAAAATACATTTTACAAATTAATAACATCCAATATAAACTCATATTAGAAAAATATTTTTTTAAATGGTCAAATTTGATTACAAATTTTTAATGTTGTAGTTGTATTTGATGAAATGCACATAAACAATTTTTGAATTTGCTTCTACAATAAGTTTGATAATAATAATAATAAAACACCAGTTTATGCATCTGTACATTTTAAATATCTTTTAGTTTTCACTTTTTCAGTTCATTACTGATGCATTCATAAAGCAAAAGGATATTGCCTTCTAAAGAACTTAAATTTAATAGCAAAAAAAAAAAAAAATGATTGAACCAAATGTAAAATTTCAAAAAATTATATCTGAAAATTTAAAAACACTTTCAAAAAGAGGAAGAAGAAATTGGAAAGATATTTTTGCTGCTATATAACAAAAAATAATTGAAATAATAATAATAAAAAAACATTTCAAGATTACTTATACCAATTAAAAATTACTTGTCATTATAGCGATAAACTGTCGTATGCATTTAAAAGAAAAATAAATGTTAGACTAACTACATATTATAGGAGGGGAAAAGCTCCATTACACAATATCAGAATGAAGTTCTTACAAAAATGAAAAATAAACATGTATTTTACTTTTAGTTAATTCTGGTTGACCTTTGAGATTCATCATTAGTGGAATAGAGGGTCCATAAACATCAGCATCAAGAAGGCCAACAAGTTTGTTCTGTTAAGAATAAAATGTTCTAAAACTTTTTTTGATTTCAATATAAATAAACAACATATTACTTCTCTCATTCCTCCTTCCTATTCTTTTTCATAAAAAATAACAAAAATTAAGTTTAAAGAGATTGTCCTTTAATATTTATTTATATTCAATACAGGAATAGTATAAGAAACTAAAAATCTTAAAAGACTAAGGATAAACTTATTGACAGATAAATTAATATAAATCATTTTTAAAATTTTAGAACAAATGTTTTTCATTCCTCTTCATTCAATATTACATATAATGAATGAACATGAATTCAGAATCCATAATTTAGCATTTCATAAGTTCATTTTAGAAAAAATAAGCTTATATAAGATTCTGTAGGTTTAATGGATAATTATCAATATATGAATTTTGTTTATTATGTACCAGAATTAATAATTGCTTTTGCTCACAACTGTTATTGAATTACATAACAATCATTTTAAATATGGTTCAAAGAGTGAAATTCATAACTTAGAAATTCAAACAGAATAAATGTAATTTTAATATATTTGAAGAAAAATATTAACTATTAACTAACAAAGAGTGAAAAATATGAACAGGATTTTGTTTTAAAGTCTTATCCATTTTAATTATTTAATTAATCTTTATTTATTTACTTTTAAGCTAACCAGATAATTTAAATTTGCAAATGAAAATAATAATTTTTGTAAAAGCACTCAATTGCTCACTATTTTATTTTCTTGTTTTTCTAATTATTCATATTTGAAGTAGATTTCATTTTTATAATTGGGCCTGTTTCATTTATGTTGATGGGATTATAACTGTAGTTGCTTTAGCTATGCTGATGAGATTATAATCATAGCTTGCTTAACATTTTTATCTGTATAATAGTATTCATTTGGTAATAACTTCTTTTTTTAATGTATAAGAGACATATACAAGTGAATTAAAGGCTTGAATCTTTATATAAACATTATATCTCTAAATTACTTAACGAATTGTTTTCTACTAACCACTCCACCTTGTTTTTATTCAAAAGACTGCTAAGCTTCAAGAAAAATTGGAATATTTAATTATTAATCATAGGAGGAAATGTCTATTCTGCATTTTTAAGGCTACTGTAAAATGAAAAATATTATATCAAAGGATATCAACCATGAAAAAAAAAAGACTCATCAATATTTAAATATATTTACTCTAAAGAAATATCAAATAATTTAGTTTTTTTCAGATAATGTAAATGCAGATAAAAAAAACAACAATGAAAAAAAAATTACCTTTTCATTTGCACTAATCGCAAGAGCCAAATTCACTAAAAATAAAATAAATAGATAAGCTGAATTAATATATATAACACAATTAAAACATTATCATAATTAACATTATTATATAACATAATTATAAACATTATCATATTTTAAATATGTTGAAATTCAAATGAAGACAAATACCTGCTGTAGTAGACTTGCCAACTCCACCCTTACCAGAAGCAACTACAATTATATGTTTAACACCAGGAACAGGAAATTTTTTAAGTTTATTTTTTCCTATATTGGATTTTTCACTCTAAAAAAAAAAAAGAAAATATGACTTTCAGCTTATATAAGTAATTATAAAGAAAAAAAGTAATAATAATAAAAATTACATTATAAATACAAAAATATACTTAAACCAATAGTAATTCTTTGTTATAAGACCAAAATAAGTGAAAAATAGTAAAGGTATATTTTAATTTATGATTATATATTTTATTAAGAGAAGTGTTTAATATAAATACAGCATTGATTCTGAAAGTAAATTGAAAAGTATAGTCATCTGCTTTGAAACAATATAACAGCTATTTTAGAACAAACTTTACACTTTTAAATGATATTTAAAAAATCTGAATTAACAAGAACTGCCATTCAGACCATATGAACAAAAGAATATTAGAATCTATGGATTACCTAAACTCATCAATCCTAAAAAAACCCAGTTCATTATTACTGGAAGCTATTATATATGTGGTAAAATCCAATGAACGTAAGGCAGATTGCTATTAAAAATTTTATTCTAATATTTACAGTATTTTTAGAAATACAATTAGTAAGAATGCACTTATAATATCATTAAAGAATAAATATGCCATGTTTAACAAAATTGCAATAGTTAAAACTGAAAAAGAATATTAAAAAAAAAAAACTATACTATTCCGAGAAGGAGATTAATTATTCAAAAGTAAGAAATCATAAACAAATTGGAAGATGACGTCATTTCATATAAACAATAAAAAAAAGCAATTGATAGAAACTTTAATAAAATATTTCAAACAATGTTGGCAAAACAATCCTCAAATATCATGGGTCATGTGATTGCTATCTACCAATAAAAAATTGAATATTTATTGCCTATGTTATTTCGGAGACACCAAAATTTCCTAACTAAAACAACATCATGCTCTCACATCATTAAAAAAAGAAGAAAGAAAGAAAAAAGAGAAAGAGAAAAAGAAGAAAAGAAAAGAATTTAAAAATTGTCATAAAGTTCTTTATGACAATTTTTAAAAAAATGTAAAACTTTATTTCTTTTGTCAACAAATTCTGTCAAACAAATCTTTATGTCAAACAAATTCTGAATAAAATTAAGTTGAAATTTATTGATACTAATAAAAAAAAAATCATTCACTTGGATCGAGAAATTTCAATAAAAATGAATTTCAAATATATTGTAAAATGAATTCAAATATATTTCAAACATATTTAAAAAAAAAAACCCTAATATATTCCTTATATTATACTGTAATTTACATTATATATAATTATAGAATAATATTTTCACAGCTTTGTTTAAATGAATGTACCACAATTCTTTATAAATATCATTAATTTTACTATAGTTTTTCTTCTCAAAGTGAAAATAGTTTGAGAACATTTATTTCATACAAATCAGATTTGAACTTCCATTTCTAAGTTTCATTTTCACCCTCTTTTTTTGTTTGTTTCCAAAAATTTCTGTTAAAAAAGTTTTTAATTTAATACAAGCTAAGAATTCATTCAGGAGCATAAGCCGGAAAATAAACCCCCTTCCTTTTTAATAAAATAAAATTTTTTGTTATTTATTTTTTTAATTTATGAAAAATGGAAGTAAATACTGAGAAAAAAGATTTTTTTTTTAATAAATAAAGTAAAGGGCTTTATAAATAAAGTGAAGGGAAAAAAGCTAAATAAATTATTTTCTTAAGATAAATAAGCTTCACCTAGAAATGTTAGTATCCCCTGCCAAATATAAAACTTGTGGATGGTTTTAGGATCTAATAAATGACACAAAATAAATAAAAAAGCCATAGAAAAGCGCCTATTAACAACTTGATTTCTAAAACTTAAACCAATATAGAATAATGTTCCTTTTTAAAATCGTTTTTCACTGATTTTTCACTTAAAGCTTAGGACATTCTCAGTAATGTAGTTTTCATTTAAAAAAATCAACAAAGAATGATAAATAATTTTATTCCAATGCAAAATGTATCTTACTGAGAAACGTATAAAAGTTTTACGAAAAGAAGAAAAATATCTCCTTGAGAAGAATACAAACATGTTTATACAAAAATGATGAAAATGTATTAGAATTTTGAACTTGTAACAATTTATTTCTTTTACAAAAAGAACTATATTATTCCATAAGGATATATAATCGAAATAGCAGCAATAGAAAACCAAAATGTAATTCAATGTTTTGAATTTCGCTATTTTCGTGTGGTTACATCGCTACTTTGTTGATTGATTTACGCTAAAAGCATGATAATTTGTTACAATTATGTTGTAAAATAATCTTGATTATTCTTAAAGCTATAAAAACGAAGAGAACTTTCAAAATTAATGTTTATATATTCAAAATAATATCAATAAATACACATTTCTAACATATAAATGTATCTGATGTTTTCTCTATCTGACGTGAAGAATACTTGAAGTAAACTGAACTAATTTTTGTTAGTAAACAAAAAAATTATGAAGGATAAAAAGATCTAGCAAACAAATCAAATATCGCACGAGATAACAAATGGATATAGTTGGCAGTATGTAAAAGAATTGTAATTGAAAATTCACTAATAGAAAACAAATATCAATGTAATCTATAAAATTATTTGAAACAATTGTATATTTCTAATCATGTTAAAAATCTTATGAGTTATTGAAATTGTTTTAATTGTGAAAAAGAACAGTAAATTTTGTTAATATAACTACTTTATTATCGTATAAAAATTTCGCATTCAACAATTTTACAAGTGTTTCAACTTGATTCCACTATGTTCAAATTTATATATCCATTATTTTTATTTGTAACAGTTTTTCTAAATGGTAATAAAAATTTCTTTATTATTTTGTCTATTATTCATAAGATTTTAAATCTTAAGCACCTTAGAAATTCTTCAATTTTTTCTTTATTTATTCAGATGCTTTATGCTCAAAAAAATCACTGAGACTTGAAGTCATCGCTGACTGGGGAGGAATGCCTGTTTTCCCTTATAAAACATTTGTAGAGTTGGCAGTTGGAAGAGAAATGGCTTACCTTGCATCAAAATTGGAAATAGATGCTGTATTAGCTTTAGGCGATAATTTTTATTTTGATGGAGTGAAATCTGTTAATGATTTGAGATTCAAGGTGATATATAACTCCTTCTTCTTAAAAAATAAATTATTGCCTGCAGGCTACAAAAAAATGACCAAATGATAATTAACATATTTTTTATAATCTATTTTGCATGCAACTTACTAATTTGAAATGCATTTTGTACAATAATAAGTTATTTTTCAAAATAAATTTAAAAATATTATAGGATATTTCTCCCTCTCTTAAAAAAAGGAAGATAAAAACTAATAATAAATTTTGTCTTTTGAAGAATTATAGCTTACAGAATTCTGGTAAAAAGTACAAAATAGCACAGCTTGTTTGATTAGTGCTAAAGATTCTCTCTTTATTGTTTAACCTATTAGTACAAATTGTAATTAATCCTGTTTATAAAATAATATATGTTTTAAAAATTTGACAAAAATTGTAAAAAGACTAATATTAATGCCAACAGTTCCTCAAATAACTACTACTTCTATATTGTTCAAATATTAATCATGTAATTTATTCTTTCTAAGTTTCTTTTTAAATCTTGAAATTACTAAGTTTTTTTTAATTCTTTATATGCTGAGCATATATAAAGAAATATTTTATATTACTTTCATATCTTATAGTAACTGGCATAGATTATAGCTAACTAAATTAAACTTAAAACAAAATCCTATAATTATTTCTTGTAGGTAAAGATCTAGAGATGATGTTGTAATTGGTATTCTAAACTAAAAACTGTCATATACATATATAGAAAGGGCTCACTCTAATTCTGGCCCACTAGCTTATTTCTAATCTGCTAAATACAGACATATATTTTCAGTTGAAAAAAATGTTAACTTTTCGTGAAGAATAATATTTGAGTCAATATTGATAAACAAATGGTTTTTACATATTAAAAAATTTCCAAATGAATTTTTTTAATACAGTTTCCTAGTTTTATCAGTCATATTTAGTAAAATATTCTTGACACACTATATCTTTAAGTGAAGAAGTTTCTGACCGATTTGTAAAGTTTCGATTTCAACTCACTTCAGTAGTAACCTCAAAGAAGGTCTATTTGTCAACGAGCGGTCTTTGAATGGCTTAAAATAAAATACAAAGCTTCGTAACTCTGTCAAGTTTACACACAGAGAAGTGGAACTACTTTTGTTCTATTTAAAGCCTTCTAATTTATCTATACTACTATTATAAATGTGAAAGTTTGGATGGATGATGTAAGCCAATCATGCCAGAACGACTGAAGGAAATTGGATGAAATTTTACACAGAGATAGATTATAGTCTACAGAAGAACATAGATTAATTTTTATTCCGGTTAGTTGAATGGTTAATTTTTTATTAATTAAAACTTACTTTTCCGCTAGAAAATAAAAAAAGGAGTCTGAAAACATCTGCCTGAGCTTTTCGAATCGTTTGTTTATATTTTTGTATTTCAAAGACTGGTGCAGTTTAAGGAGAGCCCGCTTCAATTAGAAGCTATCTCCTGTAGTTGAGTATTCATCTATTATAAATAGGATTTTCAGACAGAAAGCCTTTTTCGGAATAAAAAATTAAAAAAAATTGGAAACATCTGCCCGAGTTTTTGGATCGTTTGTTTTTATTTAACCGTTTTTCATTTTAACATTATCTTACCATTCCAATGGAATTCTTTGAGACTGATTTGTTCTTTCGTGGATTTATCGGCAGAAAGACGTTTTCATCACTGAAAAGTTCAGCTGTTTTTTGTATAAAATTTCTTAAATCGTTTCCTGCTCATAAGAAAAATTAATTGAACACAGTAAGTGTGTTTATTCTTTCCAATTTCTATCTAAGAAAAGCATCAGTCTGTAGAAGTGAAGCTATTAATAACGGGTGCATTTATGTTTTTTCTTACGCTGTTCTTGTGTTAATATAATTAGATCTTTCCTGTTCATTTCTCTTGATTTTTTTTCCAGCTGTACGTATTCCTTTTGCCTACTTTCATTATTTTCGATTAAATTTTTTTGGGGTGCCTTCCATATTACTGCATTTTTTGATTTTTTTTTTATATTTCCATTAATTTACTGCACCCTTCATCGAAACCTTATGATTGGAAATGCTATCGCTGCCGTTCGAGCCACATTCGACCATTTCGCTGAAGTTTGGTGGCAAACTATTTTTTTTTGGTGAAAATGATTGTTTATTAAAGCTGTTCCATTATGTGTTTTTGTAATTAAATTGTATTTGTGTTAGCTATATATTTTTAATATATGCTTATAGCGGTATATTTCCATTAGCAAATAATGTAGAATTCCTCCAGATTTTCTCAAATTTCTCTAGCGATTGCCCGTTTGCGAGAGGCAAACGGAAACGTACCCTTATAGTTTTAAGTACATAGTTTTTAAATAGTATTTTCCCCACGCTTATGAGGTTAGACGTAACATGTTTTTGACCGGTTATTTCAAACGATTCTGTTTATTTTCGTAGTATATGATAAATTTAAAATTAAACATTGTTAAGTAATAAATCTTTCGATTCCTTCAGCAGTGCTTTTGAATAAAAATAAAACAGATTAATTAAAATTTTCTAATTCGCATTGCATTACCCCAACTGGATCGAAAAATTCACGCCTTTGCTTTGCTCCAATTGACGTTGAAAATTTGCGCATGCATACGGTTTCGATAGCATTTTAGACTGTAAGTTCTCATATATACACATCAAAATTTCCACACGCACGAAGTCACGGGTAAAAGCTAGTATCTAATAATGATAAATATGTGTGTGTATTAGGCTTCTACAGGCGTATAACTAGTAGCTAGTAAATTTGTTTACCTTGGCGGCGAAAATGTGCACCTTGGAATGATTTTTTTGTTTGAAATTGTAATTAATTAAAAAGTGACGATATTTTAGTGTTTTTTACAAAAACTTCAGAAATATAAATTTCACATTTTTTCAATTTCTTTTCCATTGTTGAAAATCAAAGAACAATGTTTCTGTGTAACATCTGAGGTGTTTATGAGACGTATGAAACCTCGGGAAGGGCCAATCCAATAATTTCTGTTATATTTTGTTTAGAAAGTACAGATTATCTAACCGTCAACCCTTCGTTGAATTTGACTCACAATTTAGTTGTCTATTTAGCTTTCTTTGATTTGTAATTTTTTTAAAACTTATATTTGAACAGTCGGTCAGTCCTCGGAGTGGAAGTTGTCCAAAATTTGATAGAAATCTACAAATTTGGTGTATAGGTCTGGTACGTAATTTCAATCGTCGTCTAGCTCAAAGAGATTTTGTGTTATTTGTCACAGATAGACAGACGAGCAGACATTTTTCAAAAATGTGTTTTTCGAGTTCAAGGAGATCTAAAACGTGGAGATTTGTCAAAATCTGAAGTAAACATTTTTTTATGCTTACAATACTTTTCTATATTTTATATAATAGAAAGTAAAGTTACAATATCATGGAATTTAGAAGATGAAACTGAATATTTAAGTTTTTAATAATGCTACGATGTTATGGGATTCCGATTTCTATTAGAAAAATTAATGTACACAATAAGCAGAGTCTATATGAGACTGTTAAAATAATACGGCTTTAATGTTTGATGATTTGACAAGATCATGTTATACCTACTATATTTAAAGGAGATTAAATATAACCAATATTCCCAACTAACCACCAAAAGCTTTAAAATAAAAGAAAAGGGTCCTATGTATTTAAGCTAAAAGCTAGCCAGTTATGAAAATTTGAATATTGCTGCTTCTTACAAAAAAGTGCAATTTTATATAACACAAAAGACTTTCCACCAATTAGTGCCTAAAGTTGTGAAAATGTTGATTATCCTGAAATTTTAATGTTAAAAGTTCGATTAGATTGGGTCTCAGATGATAAAATCATTATTATTATTTAACAGCTGAAATGTGAAGGGTATGATTCCTTAATGAAAAATGTGATTCTTTAGGATCAAATGATTGTATAAAATTGAGACTGTGATATTTTTTTTTTTCAAAAATGCATTCCTTAACTTAAATAAATAAAATATCATTACTTATTTCGTTTAAATTCTTCTGAAACTGAAACTAAAAACTTTATTTTATGATGAACTAGAGAAATTTTTATTGGATAATTCTTTGAAGTGTAGCATAAAATTATAAGAAATATTCAGTAGTTCATAAAATATTTCAATACCAAACGATTCTCTTTTCTGCATTTATATATTTTTTAAAAAAAATGTTTCGTTACTGCAAAAATTGGTTTTAATTGGTTTAATTATTCTCCCCTTTAATTAAAGTTAAAATTTTATGGCAATTGACAAAAAATTATGAAGATGCAATGTAAAATGAATAGAACGATTTAAGGGTTCTGCTATATTATGATTATCTAAATTTATAATTTAAAAATATTTTGCTGAAGAACTATTAACCTCTTAACCGGTTTATTTTCCTTACTATCTAATAAGATGACACCTTCTATTTTGGGAATATTTATTTATTTTGATTCAAATGGCAATCCATGGAATACTTGGCTTATCTACGTATCCAAAGTCATTTTACTATTGAATTATAATTGTTGTGAATGATTTATTTTTTGTTTACAGCTATCAAAATTCTGTAAATCGATGCACGTATGGCGTATGGGCAAACCGGTTAAGGGGTTAAGAGTCCAAGTTACATGAAATATTTAACTTAATATTTTAATGCGTATTTATTTTGTCGAACCAACTGGTTGCCATAGGTGACTGGTGAAAAAAAAATGGTTATTCGAATGGAGTTTGAATTATATATAACTCGACCGAAATCCCTACATTTTATTAATTTTTTGGCCTTAATTATTTTTTATTCATATTATGTTTTTGCTTTTTAATTTCAGAACATTTGAAATACATGATGTTTATTTAAGCACGATATCAATTCATTGATTGACACTTCTGTTAGCGACTGTGTTAAGCATGATTTTGCATCTAACCTGTCTGCCAAAAGGAGAAATAGAGGAAGTACTAATGACTTCGAAATTGTCCATAAATTTAATTTTAATGATATACAAATTTGGTTATCTCGGGATCTTTAATTGGGCCTGATTTGACTATGAATGATTCTCAGAATACGAAAAATCCGCCGGCCTTGACCATGAAGACGATCATTAACTTTGGTAGAGGAGACTTTCACGCCAATTATCTCATCATCTGCGCCAACGCAATTTAATTTATCTTCCAATTTAAGACGTTTCTCATGGACGAGTTTCTCGATCCACTACTTTGTACTATAGACGTCACTTTCCTTGTTTAGTAATTATCCGGTTACAGCATTTGAGAAAAGATGTTTGTGTATCTATCACCTATATTGAGCTATCAGCATTTGAATGCTAAATTCTTAGTAGATTTATCTCTATTCACAGCATATTGGATTTGATTATTTTTGACTGTAAGTTTATAAAAAGAAGAGGAAAAAACATAAATGCCATTTGATCTAGAATCAAATTTCAATAATAGTAATAATAATAATTCGAGATTTTTACAAATCGGATAGCTGCTGTTCAGTTTAGAAATAAATAATTTTCCTAATATTTAAATGGATTTAGTTATTATCATGTCAGAACACGAAGTTGTTTTTCGGATGAGGTTTTTGCCGTCAACAAAAATCCGTAGGCGTAAAATAAAAATTTTATTATCTGCACGATCATCTCAAAAAATCAGCTTTTAATAACGCGTTGTCATTGCTGATTTAAAAAAGCTCTGATTTTAAAAAAATAAGTTAATGGATACAGTGAATAAAACATAGAAAAATATAATTTTGAAATTGTGATTATATGAAATGAAATAAATAGGAAATGTGATATTTTTTAAAACAATCCATACGAGACAAAGTTTTTTGGATCGTTTGCAATACTAAAGTGACTCATTCAACGAAATAATTAAAATGAATAAAAATATAACTTAACTGGCGCGAGAACGGGTTACTTGGCCGTTCAAAAAATGATGTCCTGACATGATACATTGAAATATGCATAGTAGATGTCATTTTAATCTTTTAGTTAATTTATTTTATATTTGAATAATTTGATGATCATTCCTAAGAAATATTTAAATGGTAGGCAATATAAAAATATCGTATAGGCAAGAAAAGATTTAAAACACACACACACACCTTCTAATTTAATTATTTTCTCCCTTTATGGATTTTCATACTTTCACAATGAAACGCTTCGGCTGATTTTTTCAAATTTATTTAACTATCAGTAATAATAGTTATATATAAAATTTTATTAAATATTTTTTAATCATGTTGGGAATGCAATGATAATAAATTGGTAAAAAATATATATTTAAAGCCTTAAAAAATTTAAATTATCAATATTTGAACCCCGTGAATGTCTATCAAACATTTTAACTCTTGGTATGGAATAATTAAATTCTTTAATTTTTTTTTTAACGAATATATTAAATATTTTTTTTATTTTAGTTTGTAAAAATCACCCCTCAAAAATGACATTGTGCTATACAATTAGTGATACATGGTGAGGTCTCGACTCGTGAGCTGTAGGGTTTCAAGTTCGGGACCTGATTCCACCGAAGAACCGTCGTGTAAGAGAGTCAGTAGCACGTGTAGTCTATCATGGCTAAACATCCTTCTGCTGATATGGTATGGTGAGAGGGTGCCAACTCAGGTGTCGCCCTCGTCATCCAACTGCGGTTTAAAAATTACGAGGTCCGTCCCCAAATAGCTCTAGTGTTGCTTTACAACGGGCTGCTAATATAACTAAAGTAAGCCTAGGTATTTTGCGTCTCTAAGAAGTACATAATATACGGTTTCTCTTTTAATTTGCTTTTACATTTCAACACACTTTAACTTAAACAATATGTTAGTGATTTATTTTAGGCCAAAATTTTAGTTTTATAAATTCGTACAAATGAAATTATTTTTTGTAATTATAATGATTCTTATCTAGATTTTCTTAACAATATTGTTAAAATGTTTATAAATATTGTAATGATTAAGTAAACGTTATATAAAAAAAGTGAAAACATGGCCAGTTATTTTCAGAAAGATGTTTATTTATTTTTAATATTTTCTAATTAAAAATACATAAACATTTTTACTGAATAAAATACGTATCTTTTTATCGAATCGCTAGAGGAAATGTTAACTTATTTGGCTAATAAGTTAATATTTCCTCTAGCGATTCGAAACTCATTATGCTCCTCTATAGAGGAAATTCAACCTTTGCCGGAATAGGAAAGAAACGTTCGGTTAACATCAGAGAAATGTTGCCCACATTAAGGGAAAGATAGTCTTTTTTTGAGCGAGATGACCGTCTTTCTTTAAATCGCACTGCAACTGAATTGCGGAGACTGAATGAATGGCTTGAGTAGCGAAATGATCGCCTGTGTTTTAGCTAAGGACATATCAGATTTTTACCTTTTTAACGGTCTAAATTTTTTTGAATGTGTGCTATAAAAAATTGCTTGAGCTATATTTTATTATTTATAAATATATTTTTGTTTGTTTGATGCTGCGTAGCATGCCCATGTCATATCGATCGGAGGCTAGACTTAAGTTAAAAACTAATTTTTCCTCTTAGATTCTATGACACGGGCAACGCCGTGCGGGTACTGCTAGTTATTTATATTGCACAAGAGTTAAAACCGAAAGTAATAGTCACCCTGAAACTTTCTCGTATCCTCTCTAATGCGATTAAAAGAATCCGAAAATTGAATTTGTGCTTGAGATACACTTTCCTAAATAGATTGATACAAAGATTTCATACAAAATTGCACTTGTTGGCACAAAATCCCGTACCTAATTCGGTATATTTAAGTCATTGTATTTTTAAACATCGCGTTAACATGTTTTTGAAGATATGGACCGGTAGGCAGCCAACTCTTTTTTGATTTTGTCTCAAATTTTGATAAGTGTCTACGCTGTTTTGTTTAAATCCGTGTACCGTATCTTATCTATCTGGCTCCCTTCATATTGTTGTTATTGTGGCGCTAGCTTTATAAGCCAGATAACATCTACGGCTATCTGGTTACTCGGCTTCTGGCCCTAGCGTCTCGGGTTCGTACCTGGACCTTCATCTGCCACATTAGTGATCTTGACAACACTATTTCGTGCAACTGTCGAGGCGACATCTACCATCAGCAAAAGCCGTCAGACACACTTGATGCAGCAATCAAAACAAAACCGTCAGATTCACTTAATACAGCAACTCACACGCTCGCTGTAACGCATGGCGCTTTAAAATCGTTCGTCTCTCCAGCGATTCACTGGTGGGGGAGTACTGTGGCGCTATCTTTATAAGCTTCATAACATTTACGATACTCGAAGTATACTTTTGGTATTGTGGTTATGTTACTCGGCTACTGACCCTAGCATCGCGAGTTCTTACCTCAACCTTCATCTGCCACATTCTCATGTTAACTTACACAGGAACAGACGGACATTCTTTGAACAGATTTCTGTCAAGATTTGATATAAATCTATAAATTTGGTGTAATATAATCTGTATGTAAAATTTCAACCGTTTATCTCAAAGCGTTTTTGATTTATCCTTGTCATAAATAGACATACGGATGGACATTTTCCAAAAATAGGTTTCCCGAACTCAGAGTTGGTCAAAAACCAGGAGATGCATCAAAATTTTGTGTTCAATCTTTTTGCTGTAATATACTTTCTTTTTATTGAGTATATGAGAAAGCAAGTAAGGAAATAATTTTTATTTAATAAAAGGTGTAGATTAAAATCACGGAACTTCTACCGGTTTCTGAAGCATTGAACTCTTCTCTTACGTAACTTCCTATCGGAAGCCTTGGTTGACAGTGGCATAAGCTGCTACAAAGAGGAAATTCATTTATATTCTTCGGCGTTTTGGCATGGGTTTTGCTGATCACGTATCTTGAGTGTCATTTAAAAAAAAAAGAGCCACATCGGAATTTTTTTTTTCGTTGCTCGCGTTCAGAAAAATAATATTGACACATCTTTGTTCTTTCGTTTTCTGATTTGATCACTAGAAATTTTAAAAGCTGAACTAGAAAATTACAGATCCTTTTTACACTGAAGTCCTCTGTAGAAGCATATAAAAATATTTACAAATAAATTCTTTTTTATTCTTTCGAAAAGTCAACAATTTGGAAAAAATATGAAGGCTTTACTTCTTTAAAAAAATTTAAGAGATTCCAACCTCTAACCCGAAACTTTATAACAATGTGTTGGGCTTGATTCGTCAATCTATTTTATTTTTTAACTTCTAAATTATCTGACATCGATGCATGATCCCCCCCCCCAGAAGGAAAAAAAAAGAAAGAAAAATGCATTCAATATGCTCCAAGCGCATTTGTATACGTCCAGTAATTAAAACAACGAACTATCAAATATACTTTGAAATACTATTACATTTTATTTCACTTATACGTATTATTATATTGATATTAAAGTGGTATCATTGTAAAGTTTTCTTTTTTAATTTTTAACATAGTGTAAAAATAGTTTTTTAAAGTGGTATAAAAATAATATGTTCAAAAGCTATTGAGGAAGAAACACATTAAATTTTTTATTGATTGTAACCAGAAATCTAATAAAATTTAAAAAACCCTTTATGAGAATCTACTACTCAAACAATTACTCTGTTCTGTAACTTTAAATCCAACAGTTTACTGTGTAAATTTTTTTTTTTCATTTTGAATGTCCCATTATTCAATTCTGAAAAAGAAAAGCTCTATAGATCTCTAAATAGACCAATAATAGACATTTAAATTTTAAAATCTAACACACGTAGATATCGCATTTTTGATCAAATTATGTTGAGTTACTATATAAAACTGGCCCTGTTCTATTTATATCTTCCTTATTAATAATATTACCAAAAAAAGCTTTTAAAGTCATGCAATCCCCTCTCATTCTGTTTACTTGTACTGTTTTAATATTCATATCTTTAATACAATGGGGGAAATAGTGCCCAACGACATAACTTACTCGCAAGACAAACATTATTATGCATGTGATCTAGCATTATTTCATCAATCCTATACACTGGTAAAATAGACTTAAAATACTTATTAAAATTTAATTAAAAATATATAACATTATTCGGAAAAATTGGTATCAGTGATTTTTTTAAATGTTAAATGATGCTAAAATGATTTTTGTGCTGTAATATTTACGAAAACTGTCGCCAAATAGCTTCACATTTTTCTCTTAATTTTTAAATAAATTCAAATTCTTTTTAAAAATTTTTTTAAAAATCTTTCTTAGGTGAACATTTTCATTTCCAACATATATGTGTGTATTGAGTTGTAACTAATGGCACTTGCCGTGGACGATCAGCAGATTTTAAACCTAAGAAATGCGCCTCATTGTTTTACAAGTAGCGCCATCTAGGGCCAAGAGTGCGACTTAGCTACACACACGTCACAACCCTTTTTAGGGGGCGGACTACATTCATGCGAATTCATTCATTCATCTCAGATCGTAATTTAGACCTGGAACAGAGAACGATCACCTCTGACCCAGTACTCCCAATGGCATTATTCTCGATATGGAGGACTTTGCGACCACGAACAGATTTAACGAGCGCCAGTCGCCAAACACTCGAGGAATCTTTTGGCCGGTGAATTTCCATCCCGTAACCTAAGGAGTACGAGTCCAACGCTCTACCAACCAGGCCATCCCGTCCCAAATATATGTAATTAGGTGTAGTCGCGCGGCGTTGCCCATGACATAGCATCCAAGAAAAATTAGTTTTAAACTTAAGTCTAGCCTCCACCCGGTATGACATGGGCGTGTAACTCAACATCAAACAAATATAAAACTATATTTAGAAATTACAAAACAACTTTTATAGCATACATTCAGAAATATTTAGACTGTTAAAAAAGTAAAAATATGATATTCCGTAGACAAAACACAGGCGATCATTTCGTTCCTCAGGAGATTCATTCTGTCTCCGCAATTCAGTTGCAGCACAATTTAAAGAAAGACGATTATTTTGCCCATCAAGACTCTCCTTCCCTAAGAGTGGACATTATTTCTCTGATATTCGCTTATCGAACGTTTCTTTCCTCTTCATTTTTCTTATCGCACTACAAATGAAGCTTTTTGGTATTTAAAGTGTTTCCACCAAGGTTGGATTTCTTTCTTCTGGGCATAATGAGATTTTAATTGCTGATTAAAGGCAGACGTAAACAAAGAAATGTATCGCATATGCATCCCACAGCTCTTGCTATTGATTTGCCCATTTGCAGTTTAAGGTTTTCGCACATGCTCGGATAAGTACAAAGTTAAAATCGCAATTATAAAACTCCTTTTTTATATGACTTTAATGCACTAAAATCTTCCCTAATAAATGCTTTACAAAATGGTATAAATATCTCCAATATCCGTTAACTATTTCTCGAGTTTTTGTGGTTCAAACATACAGACGCTTTCAGAAGACTTCATTTTATACTATGTATAGATGTATCAAGTTTTGGTAACAGCAGATTAAATGACCTGACCTGTTTGGCGCTAGACACTCATACATATATTCATTATGATTATAAGTAGATATAGATATACATACTGTTAAAAAAGAGAGAAAGAAGAACATTGCAAAACAACAGCAAGTCTGAATAAGGATAAAATAATTTAGATGCGTCAATTCATAAATAAAATAAAAGAATACATAGAAAGTTAAATGTCTTGCTTAGGATTATGTTAGAATAAAAAAGAAATGCAATTGTGATGACAAGCAAAGCATTGAAAAAAAGGTGAGAGACAACATTGAAAAAATATCTTACTGAAATAAGTATGTACTATAAAAAGTGACGAAGGACTACATTCAATGGTGTACAAATAATCCGTTGGGTTTCCTTCATCACAAAATTGGATTAAGATTTAACAGAACATTGACATTAGAATAGATTAGCATAATGAGATTAAGATCCAATATAGATAAATAAACAAAATTCTTTACTCACAAATGGCATTCGCACTGTCTTTATTGAAAGTATAGAGGGGAAATGTGTTGTCTTCTTCGATCGTGGAAAGTTCCAGTTTTCTTTCCAAACTAAATTTGTAAAATGCGTATTTCCACATTTATGTCTTTTCTAAAATTTACAATCATAAATGATATTTATATTGTCTTTACTATAGACGATATTACAAAAATATATGTTATCCTGAAGGTCCAATTTCGAGAGTCTCTAACGCATGAAGGCATTAAAAATCCTTGAATTTACTTGTGTAAGGGCACTGTAAGCTTCCTTTTTGTTCAATTAAATTGATAATAATGATTCAAAATTTCGCTGCATTTCCAAAAAGAATATTTATTCGTGTATCGCTTATAAATAGTAAAACACAATTCTTCCACAATAATGTTCTGATTCCGATTTTGATAAGAATACGTGTATATGCCGTTTATTTTAAAAATTGGGCAAGTCAACTTTCTGTTATTGCGAAATATTTAATGCATTTCAATAAATTTAAAAATATTGGCAAGTATTAATACATATATTTTTTGTGCCTTGTAATAACAGACAATGTAAGTTTATTATCCAATAGTGTTTACAATGCTGACCAAAAAAAGTAAGAGTTTCAGTATAGCTAAATGGATTTGCCTCCCTTTCAAAATTAATGAAATATTGTAATCGTTCATTTATCTGTGAAATAATTCATTTGCATCCGCCCTTTTTTAATAATAAAAACAAAATACTTTTCAAATTTTTATAAATTTTCATTCATTTAATAAAAAGTGAAACAAAACAAAGAATGTTCTTATAGAAAATAACATAAAAAAGATTCCAGTTTTATTAAAAAAATTAATGAAATTAAACATTTTCAGTTTATACGTATGTATAACTAAATTGAATTTTATTTAGGATTTAACATTTAAAAACAATTATGAAGAACGATATATAAATTAGATTAAAAATAATTTCAATCTAAGATTGACTTCAGCCACTTTCAAAATGAACATATTTTCGATACTATTAAGAGCTAAAACTTTCATCTTCTAAGTACTAGAATCTTTTTTTTAACTATAAATTGTTTACGCATAAAAAGATCATAACAAGTTTTATCTATAATATTCATTATCCCCAACTTTTTCAAGAATGAACTTTATCCACTTTCAAATAAACGGTTCATATATTCATCGTTTTATTTGGACAGTGTATCTGTATAATTTTGTTTGATTATATTGTAATTGCATTTTATTGTTTGCAAAATGCCAGTATTCTCTCTCTCTCTCTCTCTCTCTCTCTCTCTTTAAATCTCAATCACATACAACAAATATACGGTGTGCATAAATTATCTTTACAGATTTAAATTTAGATACTTTTAAAACTATAATAGATTTCACATTTATAATAGTAGTATAGATATATACAAACGATTTTCACCATACGACAGGATAGCTTAAAACTCCCCCCTCCAGGGCCTGACTAAGGCAGGGGCATATGGGTCAGTTGCCCCGGACCCCCACATAAGTGAGGGCCCCCAGATAAAATATAAATTTTATTTTACATTTCCTCCTTTAATTAATCTTCATTACTAAAGTAGTAAAGCAGAGGGGGCCCAAAAGAAATTTTTGCCCCGGACCCCAACTTGGCTAAGTCGGGCCCTGCCCTCCCCTCCCCAAATGGTACAATTTTGACTAAAAATATGAAAGTCACAGGAGAAAGCTTACTGCAGATTATGTTTCACGAAACAACATCCAATAGAAAGTGAGATTTTTAGACACGATATAGAAGTGAATTATTGTCCTGGTCAGTCATTGAAGCTTGGTTGAGAATTAAAAGTTACAGATCTACAAAACTTGAAGACACACATTCTCGATTAATTAGAAGTTACTGAAGCGTATCTGGAAGGAAATTTTATATCGACTAAACGTTGCTAATGCCACTAGAGGCTCATACATTATCATGTATGAATGAGAGATGCAAATTTTATGAGCTACTTTGTCACATGTGTAAAAAAAAAAAACATTAATTTTTATCCAGTAAAGTTAGTGAGATCTAAAGATAATTTATGGACACCCGTCATAGTAAAAAACTAAAATGTCACCTTTGCTTCGGTATTGTCGGTTGTGAAGTTTCAAGTGTTCGGTGGTTTTATTGCATACAACAAGGAAAACAATGAAATTGTAACCTCTTTTTGTTTTTCCAGGAGACTTTCGAGACTGCTTTTAATTATGATTCTTTGCACGTTCCGTGGTTGGTTGTTGCTGGTAATCATGATTACTACGGAAATGTTTCGGCGCAGATAGCTTACACTAAGATCTCCGATCGCTGGTATGTTTTATTTGTTACTAACTCTAAATTTGAAAGTTATTAAAGGAAAATATTTATTGCAAGTAATTAAATAAGATGTTCATGCTTATTTAAATTCTTATTCTTATAAATCCATTATATTTATTAATAAATTTGATACGAAATAATGATTGCTTCGTATCGGCTTTATTTTTCATTATACCCTACAAAATAAATTTTTCATTTTTGAATTCTGATTTCCAACCTGAGTTGTATACGCAATAACTAAAAATTGAAGAAAGCCAAACATTTCTTTTTATCATGTCAGAGCATGATGTTGTTTTGAGGATGAGGTTTTTGGCGTCAACAAAATTCCGTGGGCGAAAAATAAAAAAATTATTATCTGCATGGGTATCTCAAAAAATCAACTTTTAATAACGCGTTGCTATTGCATTGACAAAAGCTTTGATTTAAAAAAAATTTAATGACTACAGCAAATAAAACCCAGAAAAATGTCATCTTGAGCCCGTGATTATATGAAATGAAATAAATAGGAAATGTGATATTTTTTGGAAACAATAAATGCAAGAAGAAGTTTTTTGGATCGT
The DNA here is from genome assembly GCA_026289955.1 of Argiope argentata. Taxonomy (NCBI): domain Eukaryota; kingdom Metazoa; phylum Arthropoda; class Arachnida; order Araneae; family Araneidae; genus Argiope; species Argiope argentata. The sequence continues at coordinate 4,111,811 of JAOUZG010025633.1, forward strand.
TTGCAATGCTAAAGTGACTCATTCAATGGAGCCATTAAAATGAATCAAAATATAATTTATCTTGCGCGAGCACGTGGTGCTTGGCCGTTCAAGAAATGATGTTCTGACATGATACATTGAAATATGCATAGCGGATTTTATTTAATTTAATTGAAAACTATAAAGTTGTAAACTATTAGATGTGATGAAGGAATCAAACTGTATATTTTTTTCTCCAATTCCTGTTAAAAATGACGTGGCAATATTGTATTACATTTTCAAAAAAACTTCTTTACTCATCGAATAGCTGAATAAAAAATAATTCGGAAATTGTTTTGATAGTTATTTCATTTCATTTTCCATGTTTATATTCAATGAAAAAAAAACTTTAATTCAATTTCTATTATTTAGATACATTTATAATTTATTTTTATGCATTACAGGTTCTTTCCCGACTTTTATTATGTGAAAAAATTCCCTGTTCCAATGTCGAATATGACTGCCGATGTGATAATGATTGATACTGTGCTTTTGTGTGGCCTTACCAGTCCCGAATACCCTTATGAGCAACCTTTATTGGATTCTATTCCTTTAAAAACGAGAGAAAAGCATTGGAAATGGCTTGAAGATACTTTGAAATTATCCAGGTATAATGAATACTTCATACTATTCCATTAGTGATTTTATTGTACAGTTCATTTAATTAATTATCAATCCTGTAATATTCGTAGATAATACAGAAAGTAAATTCTATTTAGCAACACAAGAAAAGGAAATAATGTAGAACTACAATACTATCTTTATTATATAATGAATTGCAAGGTTCAGATATGGGTACCAAGATTTTTTAGGCATTTATCGCACTTGGGCTCAACTGTTTGGATCTCCCGTCAAAGAAAGATTCGTCTGCGACTTCAACCATTAGATAACAACTTATTAGACTTCGTCATCGACATTGAACTCCTTGACAGCAAGAAAAGAGTTCAGATTCTTGAACAGATGAAAGTCGCTCGGTACGAGATCTGGGTTGCTTGGGATTAGTCAAAAATTTCCTATTGGAGCCTCGTAAGGCATTGCTGCTTGCCTTCCGCTGTATATGATCATGCATTGTCATAACTGTGCAAAATTCTGTCCTGAAGCATGCCACGACACTTATTTTGTATTATACAACGAAGTTTTTTAAACTTCTCACAATAAAGCTGCTTGTGTATCTGCGTACAGGGGAATTGATCAATAAAACAAAGGAATGATTAAAAAAACACCATGCTCTGCTTTGAAGTACCGCTTTTCCTTTCTGACCTTGAAATCTTTCGAATGGGTCTGTAAATTTCATAAAATTGTCAGTGATTAATTCAGTGATGTCAGTGATTAATCATAATTTTTGGCTCCTCTCTTATTGAAAAGTCAGATGACTGGCCTTATCTCGCATGCAATAAGATGATCGATTATTTTAAACATTTTATACTCTCACCAAACAAGTACCGTATTAAGTCAGCGATTAGAAAAACTCTCAGGCTTGAAGATATGAAAGCAGCTATTCCGATGTGAATATGAAAAACAGGACGTATTTTCTGGATTACTTATGTATATCTTGTAAAAAATATTTCTATGACGCTAGAGCATTAAAAAATAATTAACTCACTATATCACACCTGAACATATTGGCATAGAGACCAGATAAATACATTGTTTTACAAATGTTATTTTGTAAATCATGTCTAAATTCGTATGTTTTATTCTATTTATTTATTAGTGCATGCTCAAAACTGATATTTTTTGTTATATAACCAGAAACCGTTAAATTTATCTCAAACTTGCTTTATAACTCTTGAAGAAGTGGGTGTTGCTCTTATAATTAAAAAGGAATAAACATTTATTGTGGTGGTGAAAGCTTCATAAGCCAGATAACATCCACCGTACACGAATAATTACTTTTGTTTTGTGGCTATGTTACTAGGCTTCAAATCCTAACGTTCCAAGTTTGGTTTTTCAATCCTCAACAACCATCATCTACAATGGTGGCCGCGATCTTGGATAACCTAAAGGGGCAACAACTGTTGTTGCTTCCTCTACCGGCAGCAAAAGTTGTCAGGCACATTAGAAACAACAGCCAACATCAGCACCAACTCACACATGCTTTAGTATCGTTCGTCTCACCACTGAATCACTGATGGGAGAGTATTTGTTGAAATTTTCATAAGCCAGATAATATCCTCTGTACAGGAGTAATTGCTTTTGTATAGTGGCTGTGTTACTCGACTACACACCCTAACGTTACAAGTTCGGTCCTAGGGCAATCTAATCATTCAATCACATTGTATTATATCGATGTATGCTTTCATTTCAGAGCGAATTATGTGCTTGTGTGCGGCCACTATCCAGTTTATTCAGTCGCGACTCATGGGCCGACAAAATGTCTCGTCAATCGACTTCAACCTTTGCTGCTTAAATACAATGTGACCGCATATTTTAGTGGTCATGATCACAACTTGCAAGTAAGGCAGATTTTCTGTAGTGGAACAAATATGTATATATATTTTTATTTCTAAAAATTAATGTCATTCTTAAAATTTGGGAAACACCTATAAAAAAATAGAGCTTTTGTTGTATAAGCGCACACAAGAATCTTGTTAGTCTGAATTGCCAATTTGATTGTTGATTTTTTTTAAAGATTAACCACCATCTTCTGAAACTACATGAGAGCTATTTTATGTCGAGACTTACAATTCCTTTCTGGTATACTAAATATAAAATAGAAAGTATTGTAATTTTCGAAAAATTCGACCTCATGGGTTTGAGGAATCTCTTCTTTTTAAACCTTTGTGAATCCAGAAAATATACTTTTAAAATATATGACCACGATAACTCAGAAAAGCTTTGAGCTAGATATTAGAAATTTGACATGTAGTATTTATACGAAATCAATAGATTTTTGACGAATTTTGAACGAAGGGAATCCAGAATTTTACCCGGTTAGCCGAATATAAATTAACGCGATTACTGGAAAATGAATTGAGCTAAATGGATAAAATTTGGGTACAAATATAACATCTAAAATATAAAAATGTATCAAATTTATAACTAATTCTATCGAGGAGTTGAATATCCGTACAATACGTACTTTCAAAAGCATGTGAAATAAATTTATGCAATAATAATTGCTTAAAAATATGCAATTTGATAACCGATTTTCTGGCTTCAATTTTAGTTCTGTGTCAAATTTTGGCTTTAAAAAAAGAACGCCCAAGATGCCCATTTGCTTTTCTCATCTATTAATCAGCCATTCATAGGCAGAAAAAAAAATCGCTGAAGATCAACACTAATATATTTACTTTATAATTATTGTTCACCAATGGCATGCGGTTAATAATGCTTACCTGCATTAACTAAAGAGTATGCGAAAAAGTTTTCCGATGGATCATTCCCATTTTTAAAAAATTGTATTGTACTATGTCAACATCGAAGGGAATGAATGTGCAGATTCTTTGGCCAAACAATTTAGAAACTAAATCAAAAGCCAACTACCATCACGCTTGCTGATGCAAATGCAGTAGCCAGATCTAGGAGTTTGAAAGATACCCCGAAAAAATCAATTTTTACAGATTTCGATAGCCCCGGAATTGTCACATCTACCATAGCCAAGGTCAGAACCAACCCTTTTAGAGGCAGGAAGATCCATCCGGACAAATCAAGATTTTAGGTTTCCTGGAAAAATTGTCTCTGAGTCCAGCTCACGCCCATCCACACCCTGGAATGGCCAGCTTTTGCCGCGAATTTTTTGAATAACGGATTGGTTTCCTTGAGCGACGCATTGCAGGAAGTCGTTACAGTACTGATGCACCTATTTTGGCCGCAGCAGTGGTCAAAACTTTTGGCAAAATTTAGGGACTCCTCTGCATATTTTGTCCCCCCCTTCTTTTTTTCTTTATTTTCTATCCATGGACACTAGAATAACAACAATAACAAAAATTGTATTAATATAACAAGGACAACACCCGAACAGTGTCTCTACTTTCTGTCAGTTCCGGTGCACATCGCGAAGGACAACGACGATGTAATAACCGCTAGACTTTCTACAGTATTTCATTACCGGGACTAGCCGCCCTGTCGACCCAACCCATAGCCTCTCTAGTTTCCTCGATAGATCAACTTTTATATGCACCAAACCAGAGCTGGCTTTCTCTATAAAGGGTCACGGGTGCAAAAAAAAAAAAAAAAAAAAAAAAAAAAAAAAATCAGGCCCTAAATTTTTTTTAACACCGTAAAATATACCAGTGCGGACACAAATTACTATTGCATGTTTATTTGATGCGTGATGCTATTGATCACTTCAGAAAAATTACAATTCTTTGCAATTTCTTATTCGATGCACAGTCTAGCAAGTGCATTTAAGCGATAAGCACACACATGCTTGATCGAAGTCAATACTTTATAAATTTTAATTTGCTGAAAGAGCGCTCTGCATTTGTTAAAGTAACTTGCAATGCAAAGAAAAGTTTGTTGCATTGCTACTAATGGCGCTTACCATGCGATTTTTAGCCGAATGAGCGTCTCTGGTTTTGAAGTAGCGTCTACTAGAGCCAAGGGTACGACTTAGCTACACACACGTTACAACCGTTTTTATGTGGCGGAATTCATTCATCCAAAGATTGTAATTTAGATCAGGAACAGAGAACGATCACCTCTGACCCAGTACCCCAAGTGATATTACTCTCGACATGGAATATTTTGTGACCACGGCAGATCTAACAAGCAACAGCCACCATACACTAGGAGAATCTTCGGCCAGCAAGGTTCGAACTCGCAACCTAAGGAATATGAGTCAAATGCTCTACCAAACAGGCTATCCCAACTCTACTGAAGCTGTAGTAATAATGTCGAATTACAATATTTAAATTTTTGAATCTGAGCTATCGTGTTTTCATGCACGAGAAAGCGCAGATCGACAGGATCTGGCTCCAAATCTAATATATATTTGCACTTTAGATATTAAATCTATGTACCAAATTCCATCTATTTAGCTCTTTTCGTTTTGTAGTCATCATGTTAGCTAATATTCGGATAGTAAGAAAGACTTTCCGAATGGATTTTTTGTCAAAATTTTCAGATATCTACTACTGTTTAGTAAAAACCAATTACTAAATTTCATGTGTCTAGTTCAAAGTAGTTTTAAATTACTATGCTTATAGACAGACAGACAGAATACAATTCCAAAAATGCATGTTTTTCGGATTCAGAAAGGTTTGAATTTTTTGTCGATAAAAATACTTTTTCTTCATAAACGAATTTTAAAAAAAAATGTGGGGGAGGGATTATTAACTCTGATATGAGCAGTTGGTAAAAAGATATTTCTTCATAGTTAAAATAATCTCCCCTTAATTTCTCTCAACTTAATGGCAGATTTCCGTCTAGGCTAGTCTATCCAGGATCACTGAACTCAAGAATGATTAAAAAATATTATTGGCTACTCACCAAAGAAATAAATCTGCAGAAAAAATTAGATTCATTGAGTTATAAAGTATTAGTATAATTTAACTATCTACTGCAAAGGGGTTGGTTCTTATCTGTTTCATTACGTTAACTGAGTTATTACAGTATTTGTAAACCGACATCTACAAATATAGTTATGATGGATGTTTCATAGAAATGAATCATAATAAATAAATAAATAAATAAAAGCATATTATTTTTGCAATGTCAACTAAAATTTAAAAAAAAAATGACTTATAATTAACAATGTTAAAAATATGTTGAAATATGGGACTGAATTTGCTAGCTTATTAAAACAAGTAATATAAAAAAAATTCAGTCAATTCCTACTTAGGTCAATAAAGAAAAATTTTATTTCACTTACTTTTTATTAAATAATTATTAAAATAAATAACTTATTAAAAAATTAAGCCTGGCTCAAACAAAATCTTCCATATCCATTGAAAATAAATCAGGACACACTGCGCAAGCATGAATTTTTAAATCCAATTGAGACAATGTAAATGCTTGAATTTCTCATGCCAGTTGAGATAACGCAATGCAGTTTAGAAACTTTTAATGTCCTCTATTCTGTTTTACTTAATTCAAAAGTACTTTAAAATGAATCCAAAAAATTTATAAATTAACAATGTTTAATTCTAAATGCATCAAACACTAAGAAAATAAGCAGAATCGCTTTGGAATAACCGGTCGAAAACACGTTAAGCCTAATTTCATTAACCATTGGGAAAAAACCAACTGCGGTTTTATTCATTTGGAGGTGCAGGAATGAAAATTTTTGGCATGAAAGTTATCTTTTAATTAATAAATAAATAAATAACCAAATTAACGAATTAATGTTTGAAAAAACTGTATTAACATTAAGTGTCATCCTCTACAAGTTTTAAAAAATGTATTTCTTCGTAAGCAACAACTGCATAAAAACCAAATCAACCACTGCTTGCTGAATTGGTAATTTGCCAGCTACTACTTGCTCATTTGGCAGCTCGAGATTCAATGGTCTGCTTTGGGCATCATTTTGAATGATTCTTTCATCATGTGTATCTCAAAACGAAATTTACGGATAGTTTATCAGCCTATAAACAATATCATGATAAAAATGTTTTTAAATGCTTTAAAAAATGAAAGTAGAGTTGCATTTAAGAAGTTTTAATGAAATCTAGGGAGGATACGTAATCACATTTTAGTCAAAATCATGCTCAAAGCTTGGATTCTGGTGGGATTTGGGGATCAATAAAAAGCACTAAATCGAGCGGCGTTTGGCACTAAATTGTATCGTTATACGCTGTATAATTGTACAAAATTAGAGCTGCTGCGAATTCACTATTCATGAATGATTTTTTTTCGGAATGTTTTAAAGATTTTTGAATATGTAAAGACGCAAAAAAAAGATTAATTATAAAAATAAACTAGATTTCTTTATTAATTTAAAAAGGGTTTCTATCTAAGTTTTTTAAAATCAAACACACATTAATCCTGTGAGTCGCTGAAAAGCCTATTTTCATTTTTTCCCAGATATTATCCGGTTATGCATGCTATCATTGATACTAATGGACTGCAAAAAATTGTTTAAGGTTTGGCTTATTGTCTAATGTCGTGACCTTTCCCTTGTGTCCGCTCTTAAATAAAAGGATTTTTTTTTAAGTTTTAAAGATGAGTAGAACTTGGAGCAAAATCCTATTGCCGTATTATTCATATTACAGTTTGGAGATGCTAATTTAATTCCTATGTCTGTTATTTTTTTGTATTTAGAATAGATACTAACTGATTTTTTTTTCACATCATGATGATAAATAATATAAAGTGCTGTAAAATTCCCTTATTTACGTAATGGAAAAACAAAGAAGTTGAAATTGACTGGTGTTCAAATATTACTTTGAGGTTAAACCATGTTGTTGTTATTATTTCTAATGCCACTTGTCATGGTCCAGTCAGCTGATGCAACTGCGAATTTAAGCCGTAATGAGTGTCTCTTTGTTTGAAGTAGCGCCAATTAGGACAAGAGTGCGACTTAGCTACTCGCTCATCGCAGTCGCTCGCACAACCCCTTTTGTTACAAGGGGGCACATTCACACGTCTCACA
>JAOUZG010025633.1:4124362-4170322 GCA_026289955.1 Argiope argentata
TTGTACATATTTTTTACATTTTTTATGATTACATACAAGAATCTACTCACAAATGTGCATGATACGACTTGGTAAAGCTTAGAGGGAAAAAAAAATTTAAATTGCCATTTTGTATAGTGCTGTTTTTCTCGTGTTCCGCTTTATAGAGGAAGGAGGGGTGCAGTAGTTTTTGCAGTGTATGGATCATTCAGCAGACGTGGACAGAAGTCTGCCTTCTAGCTCAAACACGTCACAAACCGTTTTTATGGGGAGAGGGAATTTCGTTCCTTCATCCTCATATTGTAATTTAAGTCTGGAACAAAGAACGATCCCTTCTGACCCAGTACCCCCAGTGGTATTATCTCGACAAGGAAGAATTTGTGACCACGGTAGATTCAACCTGCGCCAGCCACCACACACACGAAGAGTTTTCTGCTGGTGGATTCGAACTCGCAGCCCAAGAGATGTGAATCCAACGCCCTACCAACAAGGATATCCCGGCTCGCCATTTTGTATACAACAGTAATTAATGACTTAAAGAAAAACAAATATATGTTTTATCCCTCGATTTAGCAGCAAATCTATTTTTTAATTTTTTTTTCTTATTATTAAATTTATTTCATGCATGGGTTTAACGTTGACTTCTAACCAGGTACAGTCGAAAACCGAAAACTCTTTCCAAATGGACCCCGCAGCAACACTGGTCATGTGTAGTCATGAGCTTCTAGCATAAAAAGAAAATTCTGACAGACAAAATTCGTAATTGTTGACTATCTTCTTGCAGATAAACCCCTTTCTCTTCCGCTCGTTTTGTAATTTGCGTTAAATGACAAGGAGACAAAAATATATTTGACAAGTACACGCATAAAATGTGACAAGCTACACAATTGATTAAAATATATATAAAAAAACGTTGATACTTTGTGGGTGCAACATTTAAACTCGTGCTTTTTCAAACAACTCGATACTGATATATATATATATTTTTACAGACGTAATATCAGCTTTTATTTTTGAAAGTCCCTATTTCTTGTCTACGTTAAAGTCCAGTGGAGTCCTCTTTTTCTCCGTAAAGTGTATGATAGCGAAATAGGGAAAACAGGCTTCTTCGCTATGAGCAATTAAATAATCTATCTATAATATTGGCAGTACGTTTGGCTTTTAGACTCACATTTAGGCTTAAGTTTGTTCAATTTCCGATTCGGAATTATGAGCTGCGAATCGGGCATTGAACAAAAAGAAATTAATCTGTGATGGTAATATATATTAAATCATACAAATCTAAAAAATAGAAGGCATTATCTATTAGCATGATATCTTTATATTGCTCGCCAATATTCGGAATATTGAACAATATCGTAAAAATATGATAAAATGTTGGTGGGGATTTTGTTTTAATGGGATTATTTTTTTTAATAAAGGCTGCTATCTTTTGTCACTTTTCTAGAATAATATTCATCTGAAACATATCCAACAATTCGAATTGTTTATTAAAAAATCACGGAAGTTTTTTTTTTTTAATTATCTTAATAACCCGGAGAAAATTCTCGAATATTTCGGAAAGGGACTCTATAAAATTTGGTGATCTGAAGCTCGTTTTATACCTTTAGTTAGCTCTGTATAGATTTCTCACCCGTTTTGTACTTCGTTATATGTTTTTTTTTTCTGTTCATTTATCTTTCAGTCAATATCTCAGCGTCGATTTGGTAAAAAGTTTTAAAATGGGATGCTGATTTACGTTTTCCAAATAATTTGATTGCAATTTAGAATTCATAAAATTCAATTTCAACAATTTTTAGATGGAGGATGAAATGCTTATCAAATAATCAAGTATGTCTTTATGCTTTCTTAATAATCTGGAGAAACTTTTCAAATATTCGGGAAAGAAACATTGTTTTGAGATTATTGAAATTAATGTTAAATGAAGGTAAAAGAAATTTGTTTCATAAAACAGAAAAAAAAGGGGTATCTCAATTCGACACTATTTCCGAAAATACTGCTTCGGTTTCGCTTTCTTTTTTAAAAAAAGACTTTTAAAAGTGATCCTAAAAGCAGTTTAGGTTGTACATATGGGGTTTATTAAAATTACGACATGAGATTGAAAATATAAAATTTAAATAAAAACATTTTTCAAAATCAGTTATTCATAAATTTCTAGAAAAGTGTGCTCTCATTTAGGTTTGGGCTCATGATGTGGTAATCCAAAGGCAACATTTATGTGATTTCTTCTCTAAATTTCATTATTACTGACAGAATGATCTTTGCACTGAAATCATTACAAGTTAAAATGCTATATATTTTAATAAAATGTTAAGAAATGTTAGAAATCATGAAATGAATATTTAAAAAGGATTGCGTAACGCCATCTTTCGTCAACATTCTCATTAAAAATTTTATGGCTTCATAAAAAGCAGTCTTTCACAGCCCTGAATGTAGAGAAAGGAATGAGTCATTCACAAACAAATTTACGCATGCGCGTGCTGCAATTGACAGTGATCGTGACACCTTGGTTCTTGTGGATTACGGAGAAGGAACATAAAATTGATCAAAAATGGCTTTAAAAAATGTTGTGGGTGCAAGTAAGTAGTATTATAAGCACAAACATATCTCTTGTTGTTAGTATTATTATAAAATCCGGTAAATTTATTCATTCTTTTTTAATAAAATGCTTTTTTCTATACGTCTATCCGTATGAAATTTGAAAGGGGTGTGTTTACAAGATACATTATATCTTTTCATTGTATTTATTTTTGATCCAGAGGAAGGAAATCATAATTACAAAAAAAGAATGCTATAATTGTACATTATATTATGAAATAATAATGTTTATAATATTTTTCCGCTTAGAAATTATGAATGATGTGATCCGATCTGTAAAAAAGAAGGGTGACTGGAAAGTACTAGTAGTAGATAAACTAGGAATGAGAATGATCTCAGCATGTTGTAAAATGCATAGAATCGCCCAAGAGGGCATTACAAGTAAGAAAAAAATTCTGAATTCTTTATTTCCCCTTTTCCTATTACTATATTTAGCTCTTCATTTTATGAGAAATTAAAGCAGTACATTTCTACTGATGTAATTTTTTTTGTTATGTGATTATCTACATTATTCGAAAAATGATATTTGTGGATGATGTTTTAAGTAAAAATGTCGAAGAAATCTATAGAAAATTTTATTTCACGGATTGATAGCCATAATCTTTTCCTTTATCAAATATGAACTATTTATTTGTATTTGACATTTAAAGTTATTTTGAAGATTTTATTTATAAGCCCTGGTCCTCATATAATATGAATTGGGATTATATTAATTTAAATGTTTGATAAAATATTGTTCAGCCTTTCTTTTGTAAGTGTAATTGTCTAATTTCTAACTTAAATACTACATAAGATTTTTTTAAAATTCATTTTTATTGTTTAAATTTTTTGATCCTATTTATATTTAATAGAAAAAACAGGAATTTTTTAAAAAAATTGTTTGCACTGAAATTACAGAATTTTTAAATTTTTGATTTGTTTAATCTATTAATAATAAAGATGTAATATTGTTAATAAACACTATAGAATATTTCATTATCACAGTACGACTCATTTACAATATACTTTAAAAAATTATATCTAGATGATGTAGATATCTTAATTATTACTTATGAGCCTTGTTGATTTGTATCTTATAAACAGTTATTAATATTTTATGCAGTCAAGTTGTCTACCAATATGATGAACATAGATTAATTTTACTACAAATGCTAGTTTTTAATTTATCTCACATTAATATACTTGATTGGAGTCTGAAATCGAATTCAATCTAATAGAAAATGCTTCTAAAGATGCTAACTTGTATTTTTAAAATTCATAATGTTTTTTTATTTATTTATCTTTAGTTGGTATACATTTATTATTTATCTTTAGTTAGTTTATAATAGAAATATATTTTAGTAGCATGTTAAATTTAAATATTGAAATGTGTTGATTGCAATAATTTATAAAGTATAAACAGTGTTAAATTAATTTTGATTTTAATTTTTATATCATGCCTGGGTTATGCAAGCATTTCATGCATTTATTTTATTTTTTTAATTTGTTGTTATAGAATCCATTGTTTGAAGAAGGTTGTATGATTTTGTAAAACTGTGTTGCTATTGTGATTTCCTGATGAAATATGAAGAATTTTCATAAATATTAAATACATTAAAACTCTTTTGTTGTTTTAAATTAACATTATAACTATACATTGATTATACATTGAATATTCATGTAATTTTTCAACAGTTGTAGAAGATATCGAAAAAATTCGAGAACCCCTACCCAATATGGAAGCAATATATTTGATAACCCCTACTGATAAGGTATTTTTTTTATTATATAAATTAAAAAAAAATTCATGTTGTATTCAAGAAAAATGTATATTTGTTATAGAAAAAAAAATAACTTACTTGATAGTAATAATAATTAAGTTTTCTTGAATTTTATGTATTCTAATGGGTCAAAACAAATTTTGTAAAACAACCAGTAAAAACAAACTGGAAAAAAAAGAAGAAAAGAAAATCGAACTTAGTGCAAATTTTGTGGTGGTATTCTTTATGTAAAACTGTGATTTGAAATGTGTCATACTTAGTCAAATTTTACTGAAAAATGTTAATTGTAAGTAGAAGCAATTTTTAGATATTCATTCAATATTTCAATAGAATTTTATTAAAGTTAATTTTAGATTTTGTGGGAAAAGTAGATCTTTTTATACACTTTTTTCTTTAAAACATGCCTTTTTTCCATTGTTAATAAGTCAATAATTTTTTCTCAAATGTCAATTTTTGATATATTTAAATAAAATTCATTTTTAGTAAAAATAGCATTAAATTTTTAATAAATTGTCCAGAAATATATACTTTAAAGGTATTTTTCCGTTAACCAGGCGCAAATGTTGCGTATTGTGAACCAAACACTCTCCGAGTTGCCAATGTAACCGAATAATAAAACAATTATTTGAATTCTATATTATTTGGCAATTTTTTGCTTGTGCCAGGCTAATAGAAAAGTAAAATTTTTAAGGGTTTTCTTAAATAGTTATATAAACTCAAAAATTCCATACCTCTTGATTGAGAATTTTAAGGACATGGAGATAATTGATAAAGATCATGCCTAAAAAATATTAATCAAGCATATATAACATAAAGTGCTATTAGGTATGAAATGTAATAGTAGTTAATATTTTTGAATGAATATTAGATTTATTTCTTATGTGGATGTTTTATGCATATATTTTTTGTTAGGTTTATGTTATTCAAATTATACACAGAGTTTTATTCTAACTTATTTTTTAGATGTTAGTAAAAAAAGAAAGATATTTTTAATATGTGAAGAGATGTAAAAATTGTAAAACCATATATTGATATGTGTGATTAATCTGTAAATGTTTTTGTTAAGTTAGGTATGTGTTTTTCTAAGATCCAAAATGTAAATGTTTTTTAATTAAATATTAAAAAACATTAACATATTATATATCTTTCTGGTTTTTTTTAAAGCAATTTAATCAATTTTCATTTAAGTAGTCTAACAAGTGAAATAATTCTGTTAAGAATCCTCCGCCTATTCTTTATTACAGTTGAATTTTGTACTTTTTATATTAATTTTAAAAAGTCTAAAAATTTAAGGAGGAAAAAAACCACCTAAAAAAGTTTTTTCACTGCCATAATTCAAAGCAGTTACAGTCATAAAGGTGCCAATAACAGATTTTAGAAGATAGAACAATCTTAATGCATAAAGATTAAAATTTTAAAAGATTGTGCATTTAAATTCCATATAAAAATTTCAAATCAGCTTTTTTTGAACTTTGACTATTTGATTGCATAGTAATCAGTCATCGTAGCACATCAAGTATCATATTAAAGTTGGTTTCAACTTATTTATTTATCAAAATCTTTCCAAATTACTTCCATTTACTCAAAATGGAGGAAATGGCATTTGTTTGAATTTGTGTATATCTATATAATTTAATTTTTTACAAAATCAAAATGAAAAAAGTACTATCATGATCAATATTTTTAGTTTAAGATTTGATGTGGTTTCCATTACTACAATCTTCACTGTATTCTTTGTTATTTTAATGAACGTAAAATGTATTAACTATTTGCACAGCTATTTATCTAATTCTGAATATTGTTTAAGTAGTAATATGGAACTTAAAATAGAGATAGTTACCCATTTTCTAAATTCATTTTTCCAGAAGTATAAAAGTTTTTACTAAATCCATCAAATTTAAAATACTTCTTCTTGTTGACATGTAAAAGAATCTTAAATGTATAGTTTTGTCATACGTGGAATAAGTTTTTATCTATTTCTATTTAAAGGGTTAATGTAATAATTCATTCAGACTGAATCAGTATTAATTACTTCAGTAGCCTTCCATTCCCTTATTCCACACCTTATTTATTGTTTCATATATTTCATCTAAAAGGTATATTTTTGATTAATGTCCTCTTGTGAGATTAAAATCCTGGAATATACATTTTAATCAATTTCAATTCTGTCTTATTTTATTTCTTGAATCAATTAATTAAAAAAGAGATTATCTAGAAAACTCTTTCTTGAATCAATGTGTTTTGATCCCATCAGAACTGAATTTTTAATAAGTAAAAGACGAGATTTTTGGGCTATTTTCAGGAGTTTTTCTTCAATCAGTATGTTCTGACCTCATTGAGACTGTATGATCAATGAACAAAAACTTGATATTTTATGATATTTTCTCTAATTTTAGTCCATAATTTTCCCTCTATTTTATTTACAAACCTTGGATACTTCAATTCATTCTTAATTTAATTAAGTATTGCTAATATTTTAGAACCTTATTTTTAGAAATATTGTTATTAAGATTTCAAATTTGCTTGTAGATCTAGATTACCCAATTTTTTCTGGTGTTTGATTGACTGGCTAATCAGCTACGTTAGCAAACTTTGTATGTAGATTGCATTGTTGAGAAGTTTTACAATTTTTTTATAACTGATTAAAAAATTTGTTTACAAAATATCGAAACATTCCTTTTTTGTGGATTGTATTCAATTTCTTTCTCAGGCAACTTGCCAAAGGGTCTTATTCTGCTATTTCTCATCATAATTCCAATTCTGGAATCGTATTAGTTAAAAAATACAAAATTGTGATTGAAAATTTATTTGCAAACCTGACTTCTGCTACAAATCATACTTTTGCTCTGCTAGGCCCCATTGTCTCCCAAAACAATTGTGAAATTCACACCTTTAACACCTTAGTTTTTGAGTTACTGGCTACTTCTACCCAGTTACATGATCAAGAATCTCTTTGAAGAAACTGTATGCAAACAATGTTAAGATTATTTTATTATCACTATGGATGAATTCAGTCTTTGCTTCTATTGCGGGTGTTTCTTGTAACCAATCCTTTATCTTTAAAATTCAATCCATCAACTCCATGTTCACATTGGAAGCATTAGCACTTTGATAAGCTCTAGATGAACTTTCAGTAACTGAAAAAAAAAATCTGCTTTTATTAACAGACAGCTATTTATCCCTTTAAGCTTTAAAATTCCTTAAATTAAATATCCAAAAGTAATTCATAGATTAATTTGTAAAATTTAACTTAAGGGGAAATTAAATCAGAGAATATGTTGGTGTGGTCTCTAGAACATTCACAGATTCATTGGAATGAGAATGTGGACATATTTGCAAAATTGGTCTCGGATTAGCACTCAATGTTTGAGATTTACCGTATTCAGAGGGATTTAATCTCTCATTATCAGGAAATCTCATTACAAAAAAAAAAAAAAAAACATTTTCTAAAATTGCAAATATCAAGAATTTGTTAGCAGTGTTCCCACAATGTTTTTCCTTAATCTGTGGCTCAAAAATAGAAGAGAACATATCGTAAGTGCACAACATTTAAATTGGGTGAGTGCTCAACTACACTGTACTCTATTGAATTGATTTGAACTACACAATTATCCTCACTGACAAGTTCGTTATCTTGGAAAATAGCATTGAACATATCATCTAATTTTGTTCCAAATATACAAATCATTGGTCAAATCTTTTTGCACAACTTAGTATTGATCTTCATTCTTGTTCTTCCTTCAAAACATTTATTCAAAAGCTGTTTCTAATAAGCAGTATCTCCAGATTCTTCTTCAATCTCTCAAGTTTTCTAACATCTATCAAATGAACTTTTGGAATAAGGGGATAATGGGCTTTGTTGCCAAAAATCCCATTCTTATCCCTTTTCAATCAATCAGTTTTCAATGACTGTTTCTTTATTTTAAAAGATTGTTATAATATTTACTTCTTAAAAGTAGCTTAGATAGAAATTAAATCAAAATCAATAAAAATGTTTTGTTTTGGAATTTGGACAAGGAAAGGTGTCCCCCATTACAAGTGAGTCTGAAGATTTTTATAGAACTTAATCTGTCACAAAATTCCATGTAGTTTGTTTCATGATGCTTATTTAAAAATTTGAAAATTCCCACACCTTTAGATTTGATGAAATAATTTTTGATATTTTAGAAAATGTAATGGTATAATCTTTATAATAAAAGGTATGTATTTAAGGTAAATTAAAAAAAGCTGAAAAATTCTAATTTTTTATTTAATAGCAATTTGCAACTTCCTCTATAACTACTCATTTTGGTTTTAAATTGTCAGTTAATATAAAGCGTAAGCTTGTTTTATATTTTAATCTTCTCTCGTTGTTTATTATTATTATTCTTTAATCCTTCTATGATAAATTTTGTTTCAAGAATGTATTTTTGTTAATTACCAATTATACAGGAGAGTTGAATTGTTTATGGATGCATCTATAGATTGAATTATACTCTCTCTTGATGTGCTAAAATATGATAATTTTTGTGTTACAGAGTAAAAGCATTTAATTTAAAATGACCATTGATGACGTTTTGATTATGATATTTTAATAAACATGCAATGCAATTAAATTTGGTAGCAAGTGTTGAGTTTCCGTTATTCCATTAATCAGCAATGCCTTTCAACTTTGTACAGGTGTTTTAACTTTAGATTTTTCTTAAATAGATAATTATGTCTTTCTTACTTATTTTTCTTATATTTATTGCTACAAAAAAACTTTTAGATGAAATTTTTTTAGAACTTTGTGTTTTTATTTTTATATATTTTTTAATATCTGCCTTTATGTATTTTGACATTTAGTCTGTGGAACGATTGATGAGGGATTTCCAAGTCAATAGAAATATGTACAGGTCTGCTCATGTATTTTTCACTGAGGGTGAGTGTTGTTTATAAATATTTTTACTAACAATAAAATTTTAAATGTTTTTCAGCTCTTTTAATATCTTTTCTCTTTATTTCAGCGTGTGGAGATGAGTTATTTAACGAGTTGTGCAAATCTCCTTGTGCAAAGTACATAAAGACCTTGAAAGAGATTAATATTGCCTTCCTTCCCTATGAATCTCAGGTATAAATTTTATTATTGCTTTTAAGATTCATTTAGATGTAAGATTTTTATTAAGATGGTAAATCAGTCTATGACAGTGTTTTAAAAAATGTTACTATGAAAATTTTATTTTCTGTAGTTTTTAAAAACAGACTAATATAAACTTCTATTTAAAACAGGTGGGGGATATTTTATATCATGAAAAAAATATCTATACTCCTCTGTTAATTAATTAATCATAATATTTTCAATTTTTGCATATATAATTTTTTATGTATGAAATTGTTTCTTAATACATTTTGTTTCAATTACAGGTGTATTATTTAAATTGTAACATTAGTTTTCTACTATAGTTTTGATAGCAATATGTACTTCAAAAATTTTATTTTGTAAATTTAAAAATTATCATTATAAATTAATACAAAATTTTCTCAACTTTTTTCAAACTTTGTTTCAATTTATGTAAAGATTGAACTTGATATAAAAGCTTTCACTTATTAGAGATTATTCTAATAAATTATTAACAGATATTTTAAGAAATTGGTGAAGGTATTGAATAATCAAAATATTTTATCATGGATTCACTTTTTTATTTGTTCTGAATTAAACAAATTTTGAATCAAAAATTATCAAAAACAATACTAATTCTTTGTTTTTATAGTTTAATATTTTATATTTCATTTGTATACTTTTTTTACATTAAATTTTTTAAATGAAATAATGAGAACATACTCAAATAATATTGATTTCTTGAATTATGTAGAAATTTTAATGAAGATTGGCCATTAATGGATGTTAGTTGTATATGATGTATCAGTGAACAGATTATTTTCTAATAATCTTATAGTGTTACTAATTATTTGTGCTAGTGTGTTTGTGAAATGGTTCTTTGGTTGAATCGTATTTTATTCCCCCTCACTGCTAATTTGGTGACAATATGCCAAACCTGGCAACCATTTTCTTTAAAATAAGACACAATCTTGTGGTTGGCGAGTTGGCAATTTTTGGAAAGTACGCCAAGCAGGGGGCTAAATTACAATAGTACCGCTTCTTCATTTAATTTTATTACTTTTATATACTTTTTTTAAAATAAAAAAATCCCTAATTTAACACTTATTTGAGGGTTTACCTACTCTGTTGGTTTATAGATAATGAACTGTATATTTGAATTACAATATAATTTTAGAATTGTTTCTTTAATTTTCATTTTAAATGTATTAGGTATTTTCTTTGGATTATCCTGAAACCTTCCAAATGTACTTCAACCCTTCAAAGTCTTCGCAAACTGCTAATTTAGAACGCATAGCTGAACAGATTGCGACTGTTTGCGCAACTTTAGGCGAATATCCTAATATTAGATATCGATAGTAAGTAAATATACATTTTCCATCTTCCTTAGGGTAGTAATTTAATATTTATATTTATAAATTTTTATGAGAAGAAATGTAAATTTGTCATTTTATTTCAGCGATTTTGATCGAAATGTTGAACTGGCTCAGTTAATTCAACAAAAGCTGGATGCTTACAAGGCTGATGAGCCAACTATGGGAGAAGTATGATAATTTCTTATTTCAAAATACTTTAAAAATTCCACATTAAATATTATTTAATAAATTTTTACTATTTGTTTTATGTTGCGATATTATTTCCATAAAGAAGAAATTATTCTTATGAATGTCTTGCCTAAGAAGTGTTTTTGAACTGTCTATTTCATGATAGCCTGTTTAAATAAAGTATGATAAATGTTAATTTGTTCCTCACATCACTCATTTTAGGAAATATATTATAATTTGTATAAGGAAATTTAAAGCTTGATGATATTGTTAGATATAAGTTCTTCATTTGTTAAATTTAAAAATAATAACCAAAAAATCATTTTAATTGTGTATGCTAAATGTATTTTATAATATAATTTCATTTCTACATTTTCCTGCATGTTTATAAATAATTTAAAATAAGAAATACATAATTAACACTCAAAATCTACTAAATTATTATAATTTTCCCTTTTTTAGGATAATTATTTAATATACAATTTATTTGTTTTCATTACTTTGAACTAATATATTATAAATATGTACCATACATAATATACTAATATTAACTACACATTAAACTTTTTAAAAAATTCATTATTGACTCTAAATTTGTAATAATCAAAATTGTTTATTAAAATATCAATTATATAACTTTCTATTTATACATTGAATTATGTCTATCGTGTTAAGATGTAGTAATATGCTTTGCTGTTCACACACATATATATATATATATATATTATATATATAAAATATTGCGAGATGTTATTAAATATATTTTTATAAAAGCTACCTTTTTTTCTTGATTTTTAAAAATAGGGGCATTAATTTTTTTTGTTATGATCCATAGTTTGATATATTTTATATTCTGTGTATAATAATATTTCATTTCTTTATAGGGTCCTGAAAAAATGCGATCTCAACTTCTGATTTTGGACAGAGGCTTTGACTGTGTGTCACCTCTTTTGCATGAATTGACATTTCAAGCTATGGCATATGATCTTTTGCCTATACAAAATGATGTCTATAAATTTGAAACATCAACTGGGCCCGATGTGAATGTGAAAGAAAAGGAGGTTTTGTTAGATGAAAATGATGATTTGTGGGTGGAATTAAGGCATCAGCATATTGCTGTTGTTTCAACGTAAGTAAATGTAGAATTATGCTCTTATTACTTTTTTTTTGTATTCATATAAATTAAGGTAAATGTTTTGTTTATAATTTAATTATTGTAATTTAAAAATGATAAAATGTATTAAAACATTTATCTTGATTAAATATGACATACATATATAAGTGTTTGTGTGTGTATTTCAATCGATGTTCTCCTCTGCCATTTTTTCCTTGAGACAGATTATAGTTTTCATCTTTTAAATGATTTTTTTAACTTTCTTTTTTGATCAATGACTAAGAATCATGTGAGTGCTCTTGGTACTGATTTAATGGGTTAAAAAGCAATTGCATGAACATGTTCTACTCTATTATTATTTCTGGGACTGGATTTTTCCTTCCAATGACAAAGAAGCTGATCTAGAATTTTTTTGAAACTTATAATTTTCTAATGATACTCCGTATCAATCTTAAGCAATCAAATTACCATAGTAAGGCTCTGAAAGGTATGGGAAAAGTTCAATCAGCTTACATATTCAATTGTTTAGATATTTGAAAATATTTGATTGAAAAAGTGAATAAATAAGGTTTGTCATATCATAAAAAGTCCTATAAAAACCCACTTATTTTTAATAGGTTGTATAAAAAAACACATATAAGTGCCTTTTTTTTTTGTCTAAATTATTTTTTCAGACAGAAAAAATAATATCACTGCATTATTGAATCTGTCCAATTGTCTGTAAAGTGAAGACCTCTTTGATGAAAATTCTTATACATGTTGTGCTCTTTATTTGAGACAGAAACTGGTCTATTAATGCAGAATTTGCTCAGCTGGGTGGTAGTGAAAGCATTCGAGGGAGTGTGGGATTCTAATTGTCAAAGATCCAAGCACAAAATTTTGCCCTGTTTTTATGATTCCTTTTTGGATCTGTTTGTAAAAGCAATTTTTCATAAACATTTTGACTGGAAGGATGAAATTTTGTGGTCTAAATTTGCAGATTTCTGTCCAGTTTAATTTAAATTCATTTACATTATTTATTGTGTGTTCCAAAGTGAAAGAGAATTTAATAATATGAAATGCAAAGAGCTATGTTGATAAATTTGACACCATAAAATTTTAGCCTCTAAATCAAAGATCAGTATCAACTTTTGAATCAACTCCATACCATGTTAATCATATGTTAGTCTGTCTATTCACATACATGTGAATAGACAGACTCAAAGACTATTTGATAACTCAAAAATTCACCAATTTACATGAGTTTTGAGGAGCAATCTTATTTCTAATATTGCAGTTTTGTGTCAAATTGATTACCCCCAAAATTTTCAAAAATGATTACTTTTTAAATTATACTGCCAAGCACTAAATATTCGTTTGTGGAACTCTTAAAAGAAAATTGTAGTACTTTTAAATTTCACGGCCTTACCCAATATCTTTAATTTTTATATGAGAGTATGGAGAGATAACACTTATATTGAAAAATTACTTCCACTTCTTTCACATGCATAGCAGAATATATTAAACTGTTTCTGCAAATTTTTTGAGTTAAATCTACATTTGCTTTTATATATCTAACATACATAAGTTTTTAAAATGATTTTTTAAAATTTTTTAAAGAACATTTCTCAGGAGAAATTGTTTCTTTCGTAAACAGCTAATGCCAGTTAAATTTTTCTAATAATGTATCATATTTGAAATTTACAAAGTGCAGGATAAGAGTGGAAAAACATGGAAAGCTTTACATTCCATTAAAGAAATATTCAATGAGTTTTTAAAAGTTTAAAACACATAATCAATATGAATTTGATCTGTGCTTTCTACATAATTTTTTTGGCATGCACATTCATTTCATTACATATTTGTTCTTCCCCTTTTAGGAGTGTTACAAAGCAGTTGAAGACATTTATTGAGAGTAAAAGAATGACTGCATCAACTGATAAAGCTAGTTTCAAAGATTTGTCCGTAATGATTAAAAAAATGCCCCAGTATCAAAAAGAATTAAGCAAATATTCAACATATTTGCATTTGGCTGAGGATTGTATGAAATGTTATCAAGGGAACGTGGATAAATTATGCAAAGTTGAACAGGTTTGTTTTGTTTGTGTTGAATCCTTAATTTATTTGAAAATGTTGTTTTAATTCATTAATTAAAAAAATTTTTAAGGAAAAAGTTACAATAATAATAATTTTGCTTTAACGAATCATAAGTGGTTGGTCTAAATTCAAATTATAAATAATTATTGTAATTATTTTTATTTTGTGTATTGGAAATTTTTTTATGTAAAATAAGAAGAAATAAAACACACTCAAAATTAAACAAATAGATAAAGGTATAATGTAATTTTATTTGTATTTTAGGCTGTATATTTAAAAATCTGTTTCATTGTAAGATTTCTTAAATTCTTTTTATTTGTGATCCTATTTTGGTTACAGAAAAGTTTTGCAATTCTTTTAAATATTTTTAAAAAAATTCTTTCTATAGTATTTATTAGCAATTTTTTTTAAAACTATACTTGAAGGAATTTTTAATAAAACTTTTATATTTCAGTGTTTTTCTTATATTGAAGAAATTCTCTCAGTATTAATTATCTTTTTTCACAACCTTAAATTTATATTTGCAGTTTCTATTTAGGCTTGTAATTCATAATTTTTGTTTTATTATACATTTTAGATCACATTAAAGTTCATAATTTTTATTGTTTGAAACTTTATTCTTTCAGGATTTAGCAATGGGCACTGATGCTGAAGGTGAAAAGATCAAAGATCCTATGAGAAATATTGTACCCATTCTTTTGGATGGTGCTGTTAGCACATTTGACAAAATTCGTATTATTCTACTCTATATATTGTCCAAAAATGGTAATTCCAATTCTTATTTGTAGAGAGACTTGCTTTTATTTTTTAAGAAATTACTTCTATTTTACTTTTTAATATTTCAATAACTTTGAATTATATTGAAATCACATAAACATCTCATTTTAAGGATTTAATAGCTTATATTTTATTTAACCATCAAGTTGATCAAATATTTCTGGTTATTAGATTAACAAAAACATTGATTTTTAACAACTAATTTACATTTGTTACTTTTGCAGGTATTACTGAAGAGAATCTTGTCAAGTTAATTCAGCATGCTCAGATTCCTCAATCAGAAAAGGCTATGATAAATAACATGTCTATGCTTGGAGTTAATATAGTAACAGATGTATGTGTATATGCCACATTTTGTCTTTGAGTATTTGTTTTTAACTAAAATAATTACAAATTTTCTTTTTACAAATTAAAACCTATGATTCTTTCAGGGAAGTCGTAAGAAACCTTATCAAGTTCCTAGGAAGGAAAGAATAACAGAGCAGACATATCAAATGTCTCGCTGGACTCCTGTGTTAAAGGATATTGTGGAGGTAATATTTCAAAACTTCTCCTGCTTATTCTTATATATATATATATATATATATATATATATATATATATATATATATATAACATTTATTTATTTAGTAAGTACTTGTTGTTTCCAGATAAATTTTGTAATTAAATAAGCATTTTTAATTGATAGTTTACAATTATATTTTTTGTTTTGTTTAAATTTTTAATACAATTTTTTTTGAATCGATAAATGTTAAATATTGCAATTCAGAAGTGTAATTAAAGGTGCCACATTTTCATCTTTAAAAAAATAAATTTAGTATTAATGTACATACTTTTCACTTCAATAACATTTTCACTAAATTTTTTCTTCACATAAAAAAATAAATAAAATTATCTTAATTTACAGAGATTGCTTAAAATTTCTTAAGTAGAATTTTGGCATCAAAATAATATCTTTGACTTATAAAAAGCTAATTTTATTTCCATTTCATTTTTACATTACTGTAAAAAATTTTTTTTTGCATCCTTTGACTTGAAATTTCCTGCATGATATGCTTTGATATTTAGCTAAATTAAAAATGTTTAATATCATTCTTATTTTTTTGAATAAATTTTTTAACTATAATACTTATTTAAATTGTACAGTTATTTTTTTTTAAAAACCCCTTAATATTAGAAATGATTTTTTTCTTCTTTTTTTTCGGTTTTTGATTAATCTCAAATACATTGCTTTTTATCTGATTTGTTATTCATATCAATTTTCCTGCTTAATTTCAATATTTTGCTTATAATTTTTCAAGTTAAAATAAGAATATAAATAGGAAAGTTAATTCAGTTCGTATTAAATAATCAAGCAATTGCCATTGATCTCCTCCCCCTTTAGATGGCACTTCTCTTAGTTTTAATCTTCTCAACTGTACTCTCTTGTCTTGATAACTCCATGTTCACGGTTTTTGAGATAGAGAAACACATTATTTTTCAACCCTTAGATTGAAGTTATCAGAAATAAAATTCTTCTTATTTCTGAATGCTCAATGGAAACTTTTATATCTTTAGAATTAGCAAAAATATTAATAATTATCACTTATTTGGTTTTGCAAAATTTCCTGGAATAAAAATTCTGATAAAATCAATTCTTTCCTAAGAAATCAATTTCTTTCCAATCAATTCTTTTTTAAGAATACATAAGTGATTAAGATAGGTGAATTTTTATAATAGCTATTGAAAGACCAGGTGCTGTTCATTACTAGGGAAAAAAGAGAATTATATATAAAAAAATCTGGCATTATACTATCCAGAAATTGGCATTGAGAAAATATTGAATATAACAGACGTTTTCATTTCAGAAATTGCAAATAAATAAATATGAGAATGAGATATATGCTTCTACAGTAAGATTCAGTAGATGGTTTAAAAATTAAAATTAAGATATTTTTTTTCTCTATTATACATTAATAAGTAGAAGTTAGAAATCTAGAAAGTATAGAAATTTTCATTCATGTGAGATTTTTTTTAATACAACAAATAATTATTACTATTACATTAATACCTTATATAATATAAATAAATATATATATATAATTATCTTAGTTTATAATGCGACCATTTCCTTTCAGTTTGTTTTATTTTATGTAATACTTTTTATTACCTTTTGTATTTAAAAAAAACTGATGTTTGCTTTTTCAAAAAAAATTTTTTTTTACACTAGTGTTTGAACAAATTAGAATGCAATTTTATATAGTTATAAATTATTCATTATATTCTCTTATGCATTAATTTTTTAACTGCTGTTAAATTAATATGCATGTTTCTTTTTTTTTTTTCTTTTATAATCACACCCACACACAAACATATATAATATAACAACCAAAACATCTATTTCAGGATGCAATTGATGATAAATTGGATGCTAAACACTTTCCGTTCTTAGCAGGCCGTGTAGCTCAGAGTAGCTATGGTCGCCCAACACCTACAAGGTACTTGAAATTTACTTATAAATGCTAAATAATATCAAAACTAAACCTTTGATTTGAATTAGAATAGTCCTGTAAAATTCTACTTTTATAATTTATGAATATTTTTATATAAATATAATAATAGTTATGTGTCAAAATGATTAAGAATTCATAAAACTTCTTTGAATGAAATTATGCTGACTTAGTTCAGGAAATATTTCAAATGTGTTCCCCCCCCCTTGGCATAGCATTGAAGAAGAAAAATTATCTTTAAACTAGTCTAGTCTAGTCTCCGCCCAATGAGCATGTTAAACAAAATCAAACATAAAAATGTGTTTAGAAATGATTAAAAATAGCTGTAAAAATAATTTTTATAGTACATATTCAGAAATATTAGAACAAAGGGAAAAAAATTTAACTTATAGTAGAAAAAAATTTGACCATAGACAAAACACAGGTGATCATTTTTCTCTCCAGGAGATTCATTCTATCTCTGCAATTGAATTGCAGAGTGATCTAAAGAAAGATGGTTATTTTGCTCATCAAAAGACTCCTTCCCTGTGTGGACATTATTTCTTAGTTATTCGCTAAATGAACACTTTACTATCCATTTTCCTTATTGTGCAACAAACGCGAGTTGGATTTCCTTCTTTGGACATAATGAGATTTTAATCACCTTTAAAAATCAGGTGTAAATAAAGAAATATATCGCATATGCATACCACAGCTTTTGCTATTTGCACATGCATTGTTTGAGGTTTTCAAGCATGCGAGGATAAGTGCAAAGTTAATGAAACTCCTTTTTTACTTTGATATGATTTTAATGTACTAAAACCTTCCCCAGTAAATGATCTATAAAATGGTAGAAATATTTCCAATATCCATTAACTATTTCTATAGTTTTTGTTGTTCAAACATATAGTCTCTTTCAGAAGACTTCATTCTACACTATGTATAGATAACATTTAAATTTTTTTTTTTTTAGATTTTATATTTTTTATCTTTATATTTCAATTTAAAATATGACATCACATACTTATTAGGTTTTTCATTATGAGTGTGTTTGTTTATTAATTGTCTAAATATTAAAATATATTTGGAATGAATTGTATAAATGAATTAGACAAGGGTTGCAGTAATTTTTTCAAATTGTTGCATCTCCATCTATTTAATTTATTGCCTTTACTCATTTTATTCTATGAAATAAAACAAACAAACCCGTATATCTTAGGAAACTTCTTCCATATCATTTCTAATTTAATTATGTAATTTTATTTCTTAAAATATTCAGACTATTTATTTATTTTACTGAAACATAATGATCTTGGACATTAAAATTTAAAAACATATGTTTAAAGATTTTAAATTTTTTTTAAAGCCTGAATATAGTTTATTATTATTATTGTATTGTATAATTTTTTGCATTAAGGTTTAGTTTGTAACATTTATTGTATTCAAGTTTTGAGAATGTGATTTTTCATATTATGTTTCATTTTTAGTGTAAGATATGGCCATTGGCATAAAGATAAAAATGCCCCAAATATTAAAAATTTGCCTCGTCTCATGGTATTTGTTGTTGGAGGTGCTTGTTATTCTGAATTGAGATGTGCCTATGAAGTCACAAAAGAGTATAAAAACTGGGAAGTTATTGTAGGTAAGAGATTTAATTAAAATAAAAATTACTTGATTAAATTCAAACAGGTTATCTCTCTAAGTTTTTGTCAAATTAATTTTAAAAGATTATTTTTAAAAATTTGATGCAATCTAAGAAAACTAGTATAAAAAATATGTTACTGAAATATAAAATTTATTGATTTTATTTTGCTGTGATCTATTATTATATATGTGAATTTACCTTTTATCTAAATTATATAAATCATGAGGATTCAGTGCATATTCATTTGCTTATTCTTTTAATAGCAGTGTTGAGATTTTAAATAACTGATACTAAATGAGATTTGTAAATGCATGAAACAATATGCAATGCAAATTTTAAAAAAAATTCTTGTATGGCATTTTTCATGTAAAACAGAGATAGCTATGCTGCATTATTTATTATTTATATTGTATGTTTTTATTATTGATTAAACTTCTTTTATTATTTCAGGAAGTGATCATCTACTTACTCCAGAAGGATTTCTCACTGATCTGCGAGATTTAACTAGCTAAATTTTAGGTGTGCTCTTGAGAGAAATATCTTGTTATATCTGCACATCTCTAGGTGACTTTTAATGTACAGTTTCCAGCTAGTCATGTCTAATGTTTATTACTATGACTTTTTCTTGCAAATTCTACACATATATATACATTTACCTATGTATGTATATCTGTATAAAATCTATTCGTCTGTGAGTAATTGTGATGTTTTTTTAAAACTTGGGTAGCTTTGTGTGCTTTTGGTGCAAGTTTCATCAGGTGGCAACTTTAACATGTGATAATTAGCTTCTGATAGATTAATGATGCAGCACCTTTTCACAATTTTGATTTGACCTACTTGATAAATGCATTTAAGATACTCAAGGTAAAATATAGTTAAAGGAATAATTTATAAAATGTTTTGTAATATAGATAATTGTTGAACTGTTATCTACCCAATATAGTTCACTTGGCTTCCTCTTTTGGTGTTTTTAAAAATAAAATACTTCATACAATGAAAGTTCTTCATTGCATCTTAATATCATAATAGATAAAAGGTATATATAACATTTCGCCTTGAAATATGTAATTGAATATTTCTTGCCATTATTGGCCTTGTAACCATACAACTTTGAAATATATTCCATTCAACATTGTTAGTTACTACATTTTATTGTCACTTTTGAAAAGTTTTACTGTATCAAATTACAACAATACTAGATGCTTCATGAAATGTTTATGGTGCAAAATATTATTTTATGAAATAATAAAATGCATGGGCAAAATATCAATTATAAAAGCAAATAGTAATTGGTATTATTGTTTGTATTTTTTGCATTTTATGAAAGTTAAACGATGGATTTATAATACCATGCACATTTTAAGTTTCTTTTTACTTTATTATCAATGTTAAGAAATTATTTGCTTTTGTAATGTTTTACATTTTATATTATTACATCATTGCCATTAGAAAATGCATATACTTAAGGGAAGGTTTTTATGTTGTTAATTTGGAATTGTGTTCTATGAGATTTGGCTTGCTTATATGACTTGTAGTTTCTTTCATTATGTAGAATACTTTACACTAATGGTATAAAAAGAAAGGGGCCAATCATAGATAGTCAAGTTTTGTTTTATCCAAAATATGGTGTTTTCTATATAAAACTATGTAAACCAGGGTTTCTTAAATGTTTTCTACTCATAATCCTTTTTTAGGCTTTTTTTTAAGATTGTGTTTTTTTATGTTGAAAAAAAAAGTGAATAAGCGTCTATTCAAAAAGATAAATTGTACAAGAATATGAATTAATTAAAGAAAATAAGAATAAACAATTGATGAATTTTACTAAAGTATCTTAATTATAAATTTCATTATTTTTTTAAGGATCAGAAAAAAATATATTAGTCAGTTTTTATAACATCATAATTAATGATGCTGTACCATCTCATCAGAGACCATGATTCATGATTTAAGAAACCCTTTTAACCATTGTTTGTCTATGCTTTTACTAATTTAGGGAATGTGTTTTTTCATTGTATTATCATTGACTTCATGTTTATTAAATGTTGTGATAAAGCTTAATAATTAACATTATTAATATTTCAATACATAAGGTTTAAATATGTATTAATTTGAAGGTGAATATATATTTCATGTTTAATGAATTATTGTGTTTAAATGTTTTAATTTTATTGGAGAGATCTCTTCTGTTTATGAAATAAATTGTAAATATTATTTCATTTACAAAGCATACAGTTCATTGTTTTTATCATCATTCCATTCATGAATTCATCATTATGTTACATGTTTTACATTAGTTAGATTTAATCAGTGTTGTATAGTCTATGAATATATTAGCAATATATAATTCTCATTATAACTATTTATCAAATATAAGTATTTGTTGAAAAATTAAGAAAAACTTTCCTTCAGTACTTGAATTTTAGTTTAGAAGCTTGGCTTCAAAATAGTCAGTAACTATCTTCTGTACTTGATAAATATTCAGTGTTAACATTATGACGTGTTTTAATTATTCTTATGCAGTATTTATGTGATAATTTAGGAACCATGATCATACATAGTTATACAATTAGGAACCAACTCCAAAATACTATTCTGAGATGTTTTTGTAATATACAATGAAAAAATTTCTAATGCAGGATTTTTCTAAAATTAATTTTCTCTTTTTATGTATACATCCTAATGCAACAAATAGCGAGCCATTCAAGTTTGTGTAGGAAATCATACTCTTCAATGTAGTTTTTAATAATGAAAAGTAAATTTATAAAACAATAGTTGGTTTCCTATGGCATAACTATGTCCAATTTTGAATAAAATTGATTTGTATAATTAAGTTGTTTATTTTAATGCAAAATAATAAAATTTCTTTTTCTTGTTTTGTACAGTCTGATTGATGAGCTTAGGAAGAAAAAAAATTATGAAAAGAAGTGTTTTAGGAGACATACATTATCTCTTTGAAATTGACTTGAAAGTCTTAGTATTATGTTAGAAGTTGTGTACAGTACTTTAAACACATGTTGCTATGATGACTTATACTCTAGCTCTAGTCATTGTAATTTAACATTCCTATTATTCCTGTAATAGTATAGTAGAATAAAGCTAAAATATCATGCAAATCTCAAATTTGTGTTGATTCATTTTTCAATTTTCCAATCTCTTTCATTAGGGGTGGGGCAGATACTGCTCCAGAATCCCCATCCCACCACACACACACTTTGATAATAATGCACACTTTGATAATCACAGTAAGCCATTGCATATCATTTGCTCTCTTATAGACCTATTTTTGAAATACACTGAGCACAATAAATATTTTTCTATCCATTCTGTTGTATCTCCATGTATATGATTGAGTGTTAGTATGAAAGGCAGTAACATGCTATTAAAATATAGACATTACATGTCTTTGATTTGGAACTGAGAAAATAATTTTTCATTTTCGCAGTCATTTGTGTCTCTAGAAATATATATATATATAAAAATTCATATTTGATCAGTGAGTACATTTAATTATTTTTTGATAATTTATCTAAATCAATTTTATTTATTGATACTGCACTAATGTATATGTTTATAATATGCACAGGGTTACAAAATTATATAGTTTACTTGTTAATATCTTATTTTATACTATTTTTTTTATTTCTAGAATTAAATATTTTATGGGGAAAAATATATATGTAAATTTTGAGGGGGTTTTCATGACATGGAAATTTTTTTCAGTTAATAGAGTAATTTTAATACACAAAACTTTTTTTAATATTATTTATTTTTCTATATGTCCACCATTATAAGTAATTACAAAATCGTTTTAGTAAAGTTTTTTAAAAAATTTAATTGCAAAAAAGCTTTGTAATATAATGTAAGAAGGAAACACTTTTTTGATACAGCCTCAAGATCTAGTCTAGTCTAGTCTGTGAGAGTAGTTGAAATATTCTATCAATTATTCTAAAGGAAATCATTGAAAAATGCAAGGAATTCACCTACCTAAATTTTGAACTTATGTGCCTGTATGAATTTAAGTAAAACAAATTTGTCTTGTTTAATAATATTGTAAACACTGAAAATATATCGAGATTCTTCATGTTATGTTATTTAATAAGATACTGCTTATTGAAATCAACAAACTGAAAGTGGTTTTAAATTTATTCTTTTATTATTATCAGAAAAGTATTTTTTAGCCAATCTTTTATTCTGGCTTGAAACCCAGAATTGAAAATAGGCAAATTTAAATCTATTGTCAAATAAGCTGATTTGTAGCTAAGTTGGTGAAAATAAGCGATAAAAAATATTCAAGTTCCTTTACATTAATAATGCATTAAATTAAGTGTCAAAGTAAATTAGAAATGAAAGTAGTTTCTTCCTAGCATTCATTTGGAAAGCATTTCCAAACGAATGCACTCCATTAGCTTGAAAATGCATTGGTTTGTTGCTCAAACAATTTTATAAGCATTGCTAATGCTTTTTATAAACAGCACCATATTTGCTTATATTAAAAAATCTTAAGTTTATGTAAATAGAGAATAAGTTGTAGTTGCTATTATAAAGATGAACTTTCCATTTAATTAATGATTTTTAAGCAAACGTTTCTCATTTTTAAAAATAATAATGTATTAACGTTATTCAATTTAATGATGAATGTATCAGTTACAAATTTTAAGAATATGAATAGAAACAGGCCAATGAGTGAAATTTGTCTTAGTCTGAAGTGGAAAGAAATTCTAGAGGAGGGAATTCTTGAATTTACAGTCTTGGAGTTTAGATATTCTATATCTATTTATTGAAATTTCTTTCTAAACTGAAGTCGCTCACATTTAGTGTATGTTACAAAACATTTTAACTATAACATCTAAGTTGGTGTTTCTGCCTTCATTATTATTATTATTTTGGAATTGTTATAAATGAGTGTTTCAGTTTCAAAATATTTCTATTTAGACACTTTCAAGTTTTGAATTCTTATGTTTTCTATGATATCCATTCTATAATCTTGAATGTAAACAGTGTGAGAATAGTAATTAAGACTGATATCCCCTTGGTGTCGAAAGGTCATTCTACTAATAACTATTCTATTCTTGTTTTGGAATGCAAAGCAGTTGAATTTGCAAGCACTGAAATTGCTTTCCTAATATAACTGTATAAGTTGGGACACTCTATTAGCAGAAGTTATTGCTACGATTTGTATCAGTTGGGAGTTGCATCCTTATAAAAGATTTGTGAGTAAGATTAAAGTGACTTGCAAGTAAGGCAAAATTTCTGTAGTTCAAACTTTATTAAATTACATTTGCAATTTTTAAGTTGTTATAATTCTCCCAGATTCTTCAAAAATAAATAGCAATTAATTGTGCCATCCACTTGACACAAGGGATGCTTGTGTCATATATGCCTTCTATTATAAATCGCCGGCGTCCTGGCTCAGAGTTAGAGCGTCTTCCTTGTTCTCTTCGTCCCAGTTAGGGCATGGTCGTTCTGTGTTCTATCTTTGAGGTGCGTGAATCTGCCTCACCTCTTTTAAAAAGGGGCTTTGCAAGCGAGAGTGTGTCATTTTCATATGAACTATAAGGCAGACTTCTGCCTTCGGGTGATCAGGAGTCCACACCCTCAAAAACTACTGAACCCCTCTCCTCATTGTAAAAGTGGTCAAGTCATCATTATCATCGTAAATTCTTGCACCCATTTATCTTAAGTTATTAAAATGTAAGGTCCAATCTACTGTAAAATTAGTAGCACTTCCTTCAAGACAAATAATTATCTACAGTTTGATTACTCCTGTGATAATAAATCATTGTTCCTTATAATAATTTTTAAATTTTTTTTTAATATTTTTAATTTACAGCAAAGGAATGGCTATAATTTGAATAGTTATTAGATGATATTTTATTTGTTTTTTATGTTTAATTTTGATTACAATTTTTTTTAAATAACTCTAGAGTTTTGAATAAAAATATCTGTTGTGAGAATATATTGCGATTATATGACAGGAAGTGGTCTGTTTACACATGTACAATGTATCGTTACAGTTTCATATTTTAAAAAATGCCGAATCCTACATCCTTCCCCACTTTTCTTTACATAAAGGAAATCAGGCTCAAATTATAAAACAGGCCACTATTTGATGACTCACTGTCGCATTTTTTTTTTTGGGAGGGGAGGGTGTCAAGGTTATCTACTTTTGCTTTTTCATTTCATGTTTCTGGAAAACATTAGCATTAAATTCTAGTTTCTCGTACATTTCAGTTCATTATGCCTTATTGTTTAAGATAAAGAATCTTTAAAAAGGTATTTTCAAAACCCTTTGCGTATTAATGAAGTCTTTCCTTTCGAAATCGGTTGATTAATTAAAAAAAAAAGAAGCTGTAATGAATTTTGTTTTAAAAAAAGGATTTTCTTAAAAAAAACCCAAACACTATTTACATTTTTTTTGTTTATAAGATATTCTGATATTTTCCTACAGATGAACAGTCATTTTATGTATGCATGTATATTATATATGCCTAAATATTATGAAAAACTGATTATATAGATTGAAATCAATGAAAATATTTGATTTTGTAAAGGAAAGTGATCTCCTAAACCTGCTTATGACACCTACAGAATTAAATCCAGTCTGAATAAGATATCTGAATTTAATTCTCACCAATGATTTGATAAAATTTAATATTACCAATATGGTTTGGAATTCTATAATGGTGGTGAAGTTCAGATGTAGTAGGAAATCCTTTGGTATCGCCTTGTCCCACGGTGTTCAATAAACTTGTAGCGTCAGCCTTATAAGCTAGATAATATCCTTCAAGCTGAAGGGTCCCTTTTGCTCGAACGGTATATCGCTCGGCTATTGGCTCAAACGTCGCAGGTTCGTACCGCGACCTTCACTTGCTACAAACTGCAATTTTGAAGATATTTCTAAAATGCTATGGTGCATTTTGGATTAACGGGGAGAAATTTTCGTTAAAGAAAGGCTAAAAAAATTGCAAGATTTACACACTGTAATCTTCAATTCAAAATTGAATAATTTTTTTCAACAAAATTAGCATAGTTCTTGCACGACAATAATTCAACCGTCTTTTAAAATAGTGGAATTTCGGAATTCGTTCCCTTTCGAATTTTTAATTCTGAATAAAAAAGTACTGCCTTTTTTTTGTAATTTGATGTTGGATAAAATTTTTTTTCTTCTTTTCTTCAATTAAATTTAATATCGATAATTATTAGAAATGAATGCGATTTTTTACTTTTTTTTGGTATCGATTTGCAATGTGTGCTGTATTTAAAATATCATCTGTTATGTTGTTGTTTATGGAATAGGACGAGTTTTACGAAGCTTGCATATCAGTCATGGACAAACAACATCTAGTGCCAGGGGATCCTGTATTGATTGAAAACATTGTTAATTATTTAAAAGCGAAGGGTATATTTGATGAATTTCGCCACGAATGTCTTGCTGATGTAGATACAAAGGTAAATTTGAAATTAAATTTTAAGCTGAAAGCAAATGTATTTATAATGATTGTTTTGGTTTTTAATTTAAATTTTATTACCATTATCTCAAGTTTAATGAATAAAATATCTATGGCACTGTCATTGTATTGAATTTCATCTGTGTTAATCATTTTGATATTGAAAAAAAAATATATATATATTTGTGTCCAAAGTTGTAATTCCTCTGATGCTAGTTTGTAATAGCGGCTAACTGTTTCTTGATACCAACTTTTGCAAATAGATTATTTTGCTTCTTCTTAAGATAAAATTCAGTTTTACGTTTAAGAACAGATTTCTGTTCTCTGTGAAAATGACTATCAAATTAAAAAGGAATCTTCTGTCATGGTTTTGTATTTATCGCTCTCAAAAAGCTTGGCATGTTTTCAGGAATTATATAGTTTGAAATTTTATTAAGTGATGAGATAGTTCTTTTTATATGATGTCATTTTATTCTAACAGTTATTAGATAAGATATTTGTTCTTATTCTTATTTTTTTACACTATCTGACCAAAAGTATCCGGACACCCAGTAAAAAAATGGTTTCTGGCGGATGACGCAATTTGATGCCTAAGCGAAAGCTATAAAAGCATTAGTAGGGGTTTGGCAGGTTGTATTTATGCATTTGTGAGGCAATGAGTAAGTCAAAGGACTTGATGCTTTCCCACAATGGAAGCTCCTTAGTGGGAAATCAGTTCATAAGATTGCAGATATTCTACAGAAGTTAAAATCCATTGTGAATAATATAATTATAAAGTGGAAATATCCAGGCAGTGAAACTTCAGAAAAAGGAACTGGTAGGATGAAAAAAACTTGGGGATTGCAGCCGCAGAACTCTGTAAAGGGCAGTGAAACGAAATCGCAAGTCCCCATTGGTGGAAGTTTCACAGGAGTTCCAAAGTTCATAAGGCCTTCATATTAGCAACTGGACTGCTCATTGAGAGTTAAAAAACATGGGATACCATGGTTGTGCAGCTGTGCACAAGCTGAATATCACTCCTCAGAATGTGAAGCATCGATGGCAGTATTGCAGAGCTCACCGTCATTGGACTGTAGACATGTGGAAAACTGTTCTTTGGAGTGATGAATCTTGTTTGATAGATGCGCCTGAATCTGATAGATCGGTTGACGAACTTTTCTTCAGTGACTGCGTTGTGCCAACTGTTAAGTTTGGTAGTGGAAGCATACTGGTATGGGGTTGTTTCTTATGGTTTAGAATGGGACCATTAGTTCCTGTGGTTGTAATCATAAACTTTGAGATGTATGTGGACATTCTGGGTAATGTTGCACTTCCAATTCTAAGGCAATATTTTCGAGAAGACACATTTTTCCTGCAGAATAACTGCACCATTCACACACCAAGGCTTGCACAAATGGAGTTTGATTAAATGGGTATATAAACTCTGGACTTGCCTTCTTAGAGCCTTGATCTAAATCTCATAGAACACCTTTGGGATGAATAAGAGTGAAGATTATGTAACCAGCCTTCACCAACCATCCTCACAGCAAGCACTTACTTCAACTCTGTTGGAGCCTGGAAGTCGATTCCTATAGCCTCCGGTCAAAAGTCTTTGGAAATGTGCAGGCTGTCATCAATGCAAAAGGAAAAGCAACATCATATTTGTATGTTCCTCTGTATGCTCAAAGTCCATAATACTGGGTGTCCAAATACTTTTGGCCAGATAGTGTAAATTGCTGTTTGAATTAAAAATAAAACAAGAGAAAGTGTGTCGTCATCTTTTTTCATCAGTTTTGTAATTTATCCTTAAGCATTGAAAAAATATTTTATATAATACCCTGGTATTTTATATAATACCCTAGTCTTTTGTTGATTAAGATAAGTTTGCTATTTTTTTTAAAGATTTTTTCTTCTTGTCAGCAATAGACTCGTTAGCGTATGGGCATCATTAACAACATGATATATTGAAATTAAAGTTCAATTGCTGTAAGATTATTCGCTTAGCTTCCTTTCAATAAAAATCATGAATTGTTTGGTACTTACATATTAGATCATCCACACCAACGGTTTATTAATTCATTGCCGACTGATTCAAATTTGGCGATAAACCTTCAACGGTAATGAAACCAACAAAATGGCAGACAAATGATAAGGTTTGAATGATTTTTTAAATAATGGCAGTTTTTTCTGCCGTTATTAGTGGTTTAGCAACTCTTTTTGACCCCTAAATTTGGCAATAAAGCTTTTTGGTCTTTATACATAACTTTATACATAAGTACCAATTGTTTTTATCTGATAATGCTTACAATCAGTGTTACATGACACATTATGTACTACTGTGCAGGAATTAAGGGAAAAAGTTTTTTTCCTTCAACAGATAGTATTTAAATACATATTGGTAATTTGTAAAGAGCTACTAATCTAAAAAAATTATTAATTATAGAAGCATTATTACTGATTATTTAATTTAAAGATTCTGTTTGTCCATCAACAAGATTGAATGATGCATTGTCGCTGTCATTTTTATTACCAGATTGTTGCTGATCAATATTTCTCCTCCCTCTCTGTATATATTACTGTAATTTGCATTTTCATCAATTAGAAAAAAATATTCAAATTAGCATAGAAACATTCTTTTCTTGATAAAACAGAAAATATTCTGTTGGGTTATAGCAAACAAACTATTTCTGTGCAATATGTTTGTGTTAAGGAATATTGGTTGGATTATGTTCTTTCTTCATTCCAATTATTCATTTTCTTCCTCATTCCAAGCCTTAATATCTATTTGCATGCTTATGATACTGAACAGCAAACATTGTATAATCTTCTTTTATTCATCTGACATATATATTTGGGCATATATAATAAGTATGCTGTCTAAATAAACTGTCAGAATCTTATTAAAAAATAACAAATATTTGCAGAGCATAGTTATGTTCATTAGATTTCTTTGTAAAAAACAAACAAACTAAACCCCGTGTAGTTCAGAACCGAGATTCAGAAAGTCAAGATAAATCTCCCAGAGGTAAACAAAACTAATTATTTCTTTTTGGTTCTAAAAACTCAGATTCCACAAAGCTTAAAACAATTGGATTGTGTAATATTGCCATTAAATCAAAAAAATATTAGTAAAAAGGATGTTACTGGATGGAGCACAAAAAACTCTGACATTTTTGTATACATTATTACCACACAGGTTATAATAAGAGGTGTGTATACACATTATACCATTTTCTCCAAATCCGATAATATCGCAAAAGGTAGCATTGCACCAATAAGAGAAAAATCACCTTTCATTATTATGGTGCCAAAAAATTGAAGCACTTTTTGTCAATGCTTTGGCACATTTCTCGAGAATTTGTGTATTTACACGAGCGATGACAAGTCATCAGAATAATCCCAAAGTCACTTTATTTGTTTTATCCTTTAGTTATTATTCATTTTCTTAAAATTATTAGAATGGAATATACTGCACATTCATTTTCTTAAAATTATTAAAATAGAACTGAGTAAATTATGATCCTATGAATCATGCTAACAAAGCCAATACATATACCATCCTAATCATATAGATCAATGATTATTCATATATTTTTATTGAGTTGAAAGCCTTTCAATTCCTTTTGAGGGATACTTTGGATAGTTATTGTACTTCTTTTTCATATGTCTTCACTTAAAAAAAGTTGAATATAAAAATTTAAAACTATAAAAGGTACAGATATTATCCTCTGATGATTTAAAAAAAAAGAATTTTTAAAGTAATTTCAGTATATACTTTTTAAGTTATGCAGCAATTTTAATTGAAATTGGAAAATATTAAAAAGCTCAAATTGTATTATTTTTATATTTCTAAATTATATTTCCAATGATTTATATTAAACAGAAAGAAAGAAAGAAAAGCCATTTCTATTATAAATTCTAAAACTAGTACAGAAATATCATTATTTAAAGGAGGCAGGATGAGGCCTAAGCTTGAAGGTTCATCTTCGAATTTTAGTTAAAATAAATTATTAGTAACAGAATTTGAACATTGTATCTAAATGAAATATTGTGGGCCATGTATTTGTGTAGTCAATTATGCAGAGTATTTGATTATGCATAAAAATAAGAGAAATGTAGATAATATATTTATTTATATGTACAGTCAATTTTTATTAATCTAAAGTTATAAAGTAAAATATATGTATATATTGAAAAGTCAAGTTCTACTTACGTCAACAAAGAATTTTTTTTATTTTAGTTACTTTTTATTAAATATATCAAAAAATTAGTGATTTTTCACAAGAATTGGTCTCCATTTTTCACCTTCACATGAAAAATATCAAAATCCTTGCATTTTACAGATTGAGCTGCTATTTGTTGATTTCAAGTTTCATTACAAACTACTAAAACTATAAAGTGCAAAAAATTAATTAAAATTTATTAATGAAATAATATTTGTAAAAATTGTATTAACATCAAGCATTATCCACTACAAGTTAAAAAAATGTATTTGAACTTGAGTGGATGAATAAAAAGTGTTTTATTAACGATTGAAAATTTGAACAAGACACATATAGGGAGAATATGAACTAATAGGAATTGAACATTTATTGTTATTAAATGAATTCTGATTATGTAATTTTTATCTGTTTAGATAAACAAAGCATGATTTAGAATTTTTTTATTTATAAGTTATATAATTTATATTTTAAGTTAATTTATATTTAAAGTATAATTCAAAATTTCCCTTACATTTTTATGATTTATGATAATTTTCTATAATTACTTGGTATTTTATGAAAGGAAAATTTTCATTCTTATTATTGCCTAATTTTTGTATTTTCGAATTCCAGTCATCATGCCAAAACCTGAGTCAAAGGGTGGATGGATACACCACCAAATTTCTTTCAGGCGAGAAATGGCATCCAGATTTAAACAAGAATGAATTAAGGAATAAGCTACGTCGGCATATTGATGAGTAAGATGAATTAAAAAAGTTTTGGCATGAGTTTAATTTTTGATTTTCAAAATATTTTGCATCAACTTTTAAATTTTTTTTAAAAAAATTAATACTAGGCAATTTATAAATTATTTGTTAATCCTTTTATAGCATATCTATTTTTAGTTTAATTGTGGAAACTATTGAGAAATTGCTAACATTTTCCTAATTATCTTGAAAAATATTTTTTCCTTGTGTTTCTAGAACCATATATGTTATATTTTATTTATCATATATGAATATTTATTATTTATATGCCTATTCTGTTGTTCCTCAAATTTAAGGTTAATTTATAATAATTTAGCTATTAATATTTCTCAGTTCAAGAAGATTATTTTACCTTTTGAATACTATTTGAGTGAATTCTCTTGGAAAATTGTAATTCTTACAGTTAATTATTATTATTTGTAATTCATAAATTAATGTATTATATTCTCATTATCCTAAATCAACATAAATCTTAACATGCTTTATTTATTTATTTGTAAAATAATCTGAATAAATATGTAATTTATCAATTTTTCTCATTATAATTTCAAATGATTTGTTTTATGTAAAGAAATTGATTCTCATATTTCTATTTTGGAAGGAGTTTGTCTTGATCTGTGTAAAATAATGTTTTAAATACCTCAATTTTTTAAAAAATTATTCATTAATTTAAAAACATTTCTTCATTGATAATTTAAATGTACTGTGTTTTTCAAGATATTTGAGATTTAAAGAAAATATTTGAATTTTCAGATCTGGAATGTTAGCTGGTGGAGCAGATCATGTTGTAGAACAAGTGATTAACCCCAAAATTAATCAATTATTTCTGCCAAGAATCATTGAAGTTGTTCATCAATATTTAAATGAAGAAAATGAAAAACTAAATAAAAAGAAAGAAAATTCTAATGATAATATAAGTTTTGAAAAACTATCATCAGAAAATACTGATGGAACAAACAAAACCAAAAGCACAAAGCTTGGTGAGAGTTTTTTTTATATCTTTGCTTGGCAACTTTGAGTTTCAGAATTGCTTTGTCCAAAAATTAATTTATACATCTATTTTTGTTGAAAAATTTATAAGTTAAAAATTTTTATAGGTACATAAATTATTACTTTTACGGGGTTTAGTAAATTTTTTTAATTTCTTGTTTTTTTTTAGGTACAGGTTATTCAAATATTTATTGTTTAAAATATTTAAGTACTTTTGCCTTTTTTTTTACCTAATAAAAATGTACATTTGTCATAGTTTTGTAAAGAAGAAAAGATCATAAGGTTTTCAGTATATTTTACTATGATTATTAAAGTGGTTTATGAATTATAATTTCTGTGCTGAATTTGTCATATGCGAAATTTAAAGTGCTAAAGAAATGCTGAACAAATACAATTCTAAAACTAAATCTTGCATAACACTCGGTTGACTTTTTTAAAAATTTAGTTTTTAAATAGTATTTTTTTCTTCTTATTTTACAGATCCAATTGCAGACATACTCTCTTTTAGCTATTCGAAACCTAAATCTAATCCACCACAAAATGTGCAGACCAAAGTCTTTGATCCAATAAAAGCAGAAAGAAAAAAAGATGAAAATGTACAACAAATAAAAATTTCTGATGTTTTACCTAAAACAGAAAAGAAAAAAGAAGAATTGATGTACCCTATTAAAGTTTCTGATGCCATTTCAAAAGCAAAGAAAGAAGATGCAATTTCAGATGTGATACAAAACATAGAAAAAGATAAAGAAGAAATCATCTCCATTAAAACAGAACCAGTTGAACCTGTTACTGAATTATCATCCCCAATATCTGCATCACAAATAAAACTTCAAAGTGATTCTAAAGAGATAATTAAAATTAAAAAAGATATTAAAACTGAAGAATTGGAAGTTTCTTCTGATATAACGAAGAAGACACAAAGGGAGGATATAAAAATTGAGAAAAAGAAAGGAGAATTGGAGAAAAGGAAGGAAGATTCAGAAAAGAGGAAAGATGATTTTAAACCAACTAATGATTCAAGTTCTCATTCTGAGGAAGGCAGTCAAAATAAAGCAGTGCAATCTGCAATAAAATCTGGTAATGTTTTGAAAACCAAATCTGAAGCAGATAAAAATAAAAAGGTCAAACTTCATAACTCTTCCAAAACCTCAGGGGAGTCTCAAAAGGCTAAAACAAAGGATTCTGATAAGTTTTCAGCTAAATCCTCTGACAAACATAAGACATCTTCAAAAATATCAAAGACATCAAAAGATCATCCATCTCCACAAAAAAATAGCTTAAATTCAAAATCAACCAAAAATGACAAAACAGAAGATAACAGTAAGAATAAGTCTAAAGAAGGTTACTCAAAGTCTTCTGATAATTCTACTTTAAAGCCTTCTTCTAAAACATCTTCAATTAAAAAAGAAAGTAGTTCTTCGAAATTGAAACCTTCTTTGGACAAAACAAAAACTTCGAAATCTTCAGACTTGAAACCTAAAATTAAAACTCAGAATGAATCATCTGAAAAGACTAGTAAAAATAACCTTCAGTATTCTTCATATGATTCATCACAGGGTAGTGACCAGGATAAAAGTTTCCCTCAAAGTTCTCATCATAAGGAAAAGCATAAGCATTTTAGTAAACATCACAAGAAAGAAAGTAGCAATAAAAAATCAAGCGATAAAGTAGAGAAAACTCCAGACAAAAAACGATTCCAGTCAGATTCTGATTCAGGTACTCCAATAAAACATAAGTATATGAAACAGGTTTCTGAAAAAGAAAAGAAGAAATCCATCAGCATTCAAGAATCTGCAAAAATTAGTTCTCGGTCGAATAGCTTTGGTTCAACGTCGTCAGTGAGTGATTCTCCATCTTCCTCATCGAAAGAAACTTCAATTAGTGCATCTGAAGAAACCAGTGACAACTCTTTAAAATCTTCTGAAGTCAAGAAAAAGCAAGGAACTAAAGATAATGATCGTTGCAAACGAACTGAAGACTTCTCGCCACCACCTCCTCCTCCTCCTTCTTCTGGCATCTCAGCTCCATCATCTGCTGAAGTTTCATCTATGGATGAAACTCAGTCATCCCAAGAAAGTGAATCAGACAGCAAACTCAGTGAAGATGAGTCGAGTAGTGAGTCAGATGTGGAAAACTTGTATAGCTCCAACACTTTAAAGATTTCTAATTTACAAAGCAGACTGAAGACTCCCGAAATTTTAAATGACATTTATGATGTATTTCTGTATTCATCTTCATCGTCGGAATTTGAGGGATATTCTTCAACTACTGAGAAGGACCGAACTAGAATAAAACAAATAGATGATATTGACGTGAGTTCAGTTCATACTAGTGATTTATCATCATTTGATGATCTTCTTAGTGAATCTGAGTATTCAGATATTGATGAAGACAGACCCTCAAGAAGATTAACTATTAAAGAAGGTAATTTTGTTTTGCTTGAAACTTAAGACTATGTTGAATTTGATGAAACTTAAAACGCTTGGGTATTCAGTTCGTGGTATTTTTTTTAAGACAGTTTTCTCCTTTATTCATCTACTTTGTTTTAACATATAGTTGCTATATTAAAAGTTATAGTAGTAATTACAGTTCTTATAAATGATGTCGTTTCTTTTTGTAGTGAGGCATTAAATCTTAGGTTTTTTTAAAAATCCAAATTGTTTATTAATTAATCATTCATAGAACCATAGTAAATGAAATCAAATATATATAGAGAGACTTAAATGAATAACATTTTATAACAGTGTCACAATTCCAAAATGTCTTTTTTTTTGTTTGCCAGAAAAGGTTTTTTTATTGAAATTTATCTCTCTGTTTTTGACTATCAACGTTTGGCATTGTAGAAGTATATGCTTTTACAGTTTTATATATGTAAGATATTACATTTTTTTGGTAATTTTTAAATTCAGATATATGCTTATTTTCTGAACATAATTTTTTTACGTGTTTGTTTTCTTAATTAATCGCAATCAACTACTCAGTTACTAACAATCTTCTATATTAAGATTGAAATTGCATGAATAGCAACCTGTAGAAGCTTAAAATCAATAACCAAGATGCCCCAATTTTTTTGAGATTTTTTTAAAATTCTTTATGCAGTTGCATTTTAAAATTTTGTTGTAAAAACTATTTTTCTCTCTCAATATTTCAGAATTTATATATTTAAAGTATATTTATTGTATTGGATATATCTAAATTCTAAAAAATAAAAAGGTTAAGAAAAATTTGTTCTGTTTGAAAGATTAATTAGTCAAGTAACAAAATAAATTTTTCTTCTTTTTTTCAAGTTTAATTCAAGAACTTAATTTATATTGAGTAGCGTTATAATGCACTCTAAATATTTCAAAATTCTTTTACATATTTGAGAGCCTTAAAGCTTTGTCCAAAATATATGGCTATTTACTAGTTGAAAAAATACAGAAAAGTAGAAAATTTATTTATCTTGATATTTCCAATCCTGTTTATTCTGCAAATCCTTTCATTTCAGTAAAGTGTTTCATCCTTATGCAAATCTAATTAGAAAAAGATATTCATTATATATCATTAAAAAATACTTCATTTTTAAAATGCACATCAGTTCATGCACAATAAGTAAATTTTATTGGCATTTTAAATCTTTTTATGCATTGTTACCTGGTGCAAATGACACCAAGGAATGCCATTTTACTATTTGAGTAGTAATTGTCATAATATGTACTGGTGTGCTTAATATAGAAAATTGATATATTTGATTTTCATTTTGGTTTGTGTTGTGTTGAAAAAATTTGTTTCTTTTAATTAACCTTGTTGCTATGCTATCTAAATTAACCTTCACTTCTTATTCATATATTCTCTTTTAACATTATGTTTAATTAAATTTGTATGAAAAT
The DNA here is from genome assembly GCA_026289955.1 of Argiope argentata. NCBI lineage: Eukaryota > Metazoa > Arthropoda > Arachnida > Araneae > Araneidae > Argiope > Argiope argentata. The sequence goes on from JAOUZG010025633.1 coordinate 4,160,656, forward strand.
TCATTGCATACATTTTCAATAGAACTATTTTTATTTATACTATTATTTAAAATTTGCAGCTGAAAAACTTTTGGAAGAAAAAGCAAGACAAAAGCGCCTTGAAAGATCTAAGGTAAATTAGGTTGTCATTAAATGTGTGTAGCCTGAAGAAGCTTCTTTTGTTTATATACTTGCATGCATTTCTATTTAAGCTTGGTTGGCATTACATTCATAGAAGACACTTCCTTGTGTTTTCTCCTTTATTGTTTAAAAAAAACAAGACTTTTATATGTTTTGAACTATTTTCAATGTTAATTATTGAATAAACTTTTTATGGAATAAATTTAAAATTTTAAAGATGTCAAAAATTGCATTATTTTCTTTTTTTACCCTACACAAACCTTTGCAACAAAATGCATTTTCTGTGCTTAAACTTCATTTCACAAAAACACTTGCTTCATGCTTCAATTTTCTTGCCATGCTTGCTATTTTTTTATATGTATTTTCAATAAAGAATGTATACTTCTATAAAAATAACTTATCCACTTATAAAATAGTTTGTAATATTGCTATTACTGTATGCTCTATTGCATGGGTTTACATTTGTATTTTTTTCTAAGAGTTTATACAAGTCCACAAGAATTAAAATAAGATTATTTATGAATTAATATATAACAATTATATATATGTATTGCTATCTGCTACTCTGTGGATAATTTGCATGAAATTTGTTGACAGTTGCTAAAAATATTATTTTCTGTATAAAATAAAGAAAGAAAGAAAATAACAAATTGAAATATATTTGGAATAAATATTGTTGCATATACTTGAAGCCATCAGAGTATTATATGCTTTAAAAGTAATATAAAATTAGGGTATAAATTTATCACAATATTTGTTTACATAGTTCCCTAATATTTTTAAAGTGCTATTGTTGTACTTTCCTTTTTAATTAAAACAGTTTTGTTATAGAAAATGTGCCAACATTCAAAATTATTTTTGATAGTATATTATTATAGTTAATTTTTTTTAATTGTATTTAGTGAAAAACTGTTTACATTTTTGATGACCAATTATTTCAAATTTCTATCCTTTTTATCAAGATAATTTTTTTATTGTAGCCTTTCAAATTTATTTATTTACGTGAGATGTTAATTTTAAATGAAGAATTAGAATTGAACTATTTATACTGTATATTAATTGAACTTTATTTGAAGTTTCATTTTAATAAAAAATATCTGGTATAAGATTATAAATAAACTTAAAACATTTTAATTTGAACTTGAAATAGCCTGAATCAACAAAAGGTTATAATAGGATGATAATATTCAGGACATCAAAGGTAGTTATTTCCTTTCTAAGGTTTGAATTAAAATATGCTTTAATATTGAGAAATTTTATAATATTATATTTGTTTAAACAAAATATATATAAAAATTTGTTAAAATATTATGTGTTGGAAATATACCAAAGCATTTAAATGTAATTACTTTTATGAAGAAAAATTATTAAAATTGCAAAAAGCTGTAAATTGAATCATTTTAATTGTTTATTCTTTATTTTAATTCATAGCCTAACAAGCAAAACTATATCTTAAATTTATAAGGTGGGGGGGGGGAGCTGAATTTTTTTGCAACTTATAATAAATAAGGTAAGGTTTTTTTTAAAAAATTATTATTTTGAACTTGGTATGAACATAAAGTACTACTGTAAAGAAAAAGGGCCATTGTTTTTATTGGGTATGAAAAAAATCTTTTTAAAAAAATATGTATGTTAAAGAAAACTTAGATAAATTGTTTTGATTGTTTAATTATAGTTTATTCATTTTAATGATTATAATAACATTAACCTTGAAGTATTTTTTGCAATATTCTAAAACATTAGTTTTGCTTTTTTTTTCATTTACAGCATTTCATATTTTATTATCTCATTTTTGTATATTCTGTATATTGTATTTATAAAAGTTTTAATAATTAATTAAAAAAAACTTATATTAATCAACATAGGCCATCTTTCGTAATAACATGTTAGAATTTTATTTATATGAATGTAGCAAATATTTGGATGGATTCAGTCCTTTTTTATATTAATATTCATTTACATTTAGAATGTAAAAAGTTTGAAGATAGTTTTAAAAAGGAAATTAATTTTTGAAAGCTTTGAAATGTTTAAAAGTTTCCAGGAATTAAAACATTGAATTTAATATCAAGAGGATTTGTATTTTATTATGCCTCTCTCAATTATAAAAAAATTAATAATAATTCAGTAAAACGAAATTAATTTTCAACGACATTTTTTATAAAATCTTTCACTTTACTTTATAGGTGATGTTTTATTTTATCTAAAAGCAATGCCAGTCTTTTAAAGATAAATTAAAAATTAAAATGTATTTGCTTTGATCTGATTTTTGAAATTACTGTGCATTGCATCCATCATTGGTTTAAATCTAGTCGTGCATTGTTATAAATGAACTTGATCAAACTTTGCAAAAGAGGTAAATGAAATACTTGTACTGTGAGTAGATTGTATGTATAATATTTGTGATATTATTTTGATATTTTTGATTTGTGATTTTTTATGGATATTAAATAGCTCCACATTTAACGAATACTACATATGGTATAGCTATCAAGATGGAAATTTTGCATTTGACATTAATTCAGATTTAAATAAATGATATTATTAAATTTTTTTATGCTTCTTTAATATAAATGCAATTTGAAGAATGATATTCATTTAGTTACTTTTTGCTGCATTTATTTTGAAGTTCTTACTTCATTATTCAAGCAAAAGTTTAACAAAAACTACATGAACTGGCTGTTTTTGTTAAATTCAAATGTAAGAAAATTAAGTATTAAATTTATAGTTTTAATATTATTAGCATTAGAAAAATATTAAAATGATAATTATTACACCATGTTCATGTTTTTGTTCAAGAAGGTAAAAATACATGCAAAAATAATAGCATGTAATCATTCATTACTGTCAGAAAAATAAAATCCTAATAGGCATATTTGCAGTAACATGCTATAGATTTTGCAGATTCTTATATTCTTTACAGTTTATTATTTTTACAATTTTTGTTTTAATAAAGCCATTACAACAAAAATGAGAAATCCAAGATATTTTTTAAAGAATTTCAACAATTTTAAATTTGTCTAGAGATATTTTTAAAAATAATGTAATATGAATAAAGTATTACAAATCAACTTTAACTCTTGATTTGTAATATTTGGTAAACACCACATCTATGAAATGCTATAATTATTTAACTAATGTTTGAGTTATGTTTATTGATCAATAATTTATAATTAATATTAATGTAATGGAAAATTAATTTTGAAATTCTTTTAACTATAAGTTTTTATATTCTATATTCTGGGAATATCTTAAATAAATTAATTCTAATTTTTGTTTTTCTTTAAATATGAAACTACTTTTATTTTAAAGTATTTACAAAGAACTATCAGGTTTTGCTGAAACATTTTGAAATGATTGTACTCTTTTATGCATTTTGGAAGATATGTTATGTCAATTACATATTGATGAAACTTAGTGTTTATGAAAAACTGTGTTTAAAACATATCCATCTTATTTTAAATTTGGGCATGAAATCTTTTATTTCTTAATTGTTTATGAAATTGTAAATTTTTTTTCCTGATTTTTGTGGACTAAGTAATACATATACACATATATCTACCTTCTTCTATTTACAGTTTCCACTAATTTGCTTTTTTTTTTAAAGGAGATTAATTATATAAAAAAATATATTAAACAGAGAAATATATTGGATTTTAAGTATTCATATATTACTGATATTGTTTTTTAATGTGATTTTTATTATAATATTCTTATATTTTAAATGAAAAAAATGTTGATAGTAAAAATTATTTTTTTATAGAATATGAGAACTTCAAGTGATTCTTTGAATGAGAAAAAGTCAAATACCAGCCCTCAAGTCTTAACTTCTGCATTACTTTGTAAGTACATTTTAAAATTTTCATATATTTATGTATTTTATGCATGTGTACTTTATAAATATTTTATACTGGATATTCTTATATTTATATAATTAAGAGATTTTTTAAAATTAAATATCAATGTACTAATTTATTTGAGAAGAGAAATGAGGGAGGGGAAGAAACTGCAGACATTGTACAACAGTTTAATTGTGTACAGGATATGTATTCTAATTATTGCCTAACAGCCAGTTTTTAAATTATCATCAATAGACATGTACTTTCAATTAGAAAACTATTCTACATTATGTAAATAATTATATTTTATGGGGTTTGAGTTAATAAATATATTTATGGAAAGATTATAAAGTACTCTATATATATCTTTCTCAAATTTTAAAAACATTTTGTATCCTTTTAGTTAAGAAAATTTAGTAGTATTTTGTCTTTAAAAATATATATAAGTATGTTTGTGCTTGTGTAGCACTAATTCGTGGTTATTAATTAAATAATTGCTGAAGGAGAAAAATTGGTCTATTTAATATTTTAATTTAGGTAGACAAACTTTTAATGAGATATTCAGTGTAATAATAATGAACAATAATCCCTTTTAGAAGTTTCTTAGAAGGTTTCTGCTTATTACTGTATTTTAATTAAAATAGTAGTTTACTCACAGATAATTTTTGAAGCAGTAATGTATGTACAATGTGCTGCACAGTTTTTGTTGAGTTGCTAATTTAGAAGGAATGTATATTGCAAAAAAGTTTTTAAATTCACTTTTCATTATGAAACATTAAATTTTTAAAAATTAATGCGTTATATCTAATTGGAGTTTCAAAACTGAATGGAAATCTTTCAAGTTATTTGATAGAATTATATAAAGAGATTAGAATGACGAGCTGCATTGCATAAAATATACATTTATTATTGTATATTGGAATTTGTGAATTTCTTAGATATAACAATGTAGAATGAAAATAATTATATACAACTGAATTTTATAATTCTTTCAATATAAGTTTTTTCTTCTCTAAAATTTTGATAATTTAGAGTTTTAATGGGTCATATAAAGTGTAAATAGCTATATCCTGCTAAAATGAAAAGTTAACTAAAGATGTAATTTTTGAGATAAGTCATGTGTCTCAATGGTCTGTTTAAATAGGACACTAATATCACATTGGATTGAGGTGACTATATAAAATACAGTGGAAATGTGAGTCTTTAGATTTATCATATTTTAAAACAATTTTATTACAAGAAAGTTTTTGCTGAATGTAACTTTATTCTTGGCACATATAATTTTCGTTTGGGTTTCTTTATTACTAAGACATTAAAAACTACATTGACATATGAATTTCATTACAAAAACTATTGGGGCATGCACTTTAATAAATTTCTCACTTACTTTTCCTTTTGGGTGATTTAAAAATATCAATGGTGTACATATGTCTCAGTGGGGTCGAAAGTGTTAATTGTACAATTCATCCATAAATATTGCTAAAATTTATTCTGATATATCCATGTCAAAACATATTTCAGTATAAATATATTAAAATATGTCCATATTAAAAAAAATTGAAAATCATTTTTTTTTTCAAGTTGAAGATGAATCATCTCCTGTTCCTGAACCAAAAAGAGAATCCAGAAGGGAACGCAAACTGAATCCAAAATATGCTTCTAGTGAATATGCATCCATATTTAATTCAAAGAAAACTTTCTTTATTACCAAACACATCAATTCAAGTGAAGATAAATCAGAAAATGTTTCACCTACTGTAAGTGAAACCGGCACTCAATGTCAGAAAGATATATCTCCACCAAAAAGAAGAATTTCCATGGGTAATTTAGAAGCAAATCAGCTTCCTTCTTCCGCAACTCTTCAAACTTTTGAGTTCTCAGACAAAGCTAAGAGAAAATTATCCTTCGAATCTGCAGAAGATAATTCATGGACTTCTGAAACTGTAACTTACTTGAATTCTCATGAAAGAAATCACAATATGATTTTGGACGATATTGAATCTCATGGCTCTATAGCATTGAAAATAAAGAAATCAATGATTAAGAATGATAATGAAATCAATAAAGAACCACGTCCACAAGGCCTTAAAAGAAAATTAGATAGGATCGAAAAAGATGATGCTAAGAAACTTTGTCGCCGAAATTCTGATAATTCGAGCAGTTCAGAAAGTGTGCCAAATGAGAATAATCCTTTTAATGTTAAAACAACTAATCTATCTTCTGTTTTTAATGTGGAACTTAAGAATAAAGATTTCTTTCATAAACAGAAATTGAGCAATAATGGAGTTGTTTTGAAAATGGAACATGTAAAGAAGAAGTCACATAATAAACCAAATCATGTGATTGAAAAACAAAATACTGATTAAACTGTTGTCTTATGTTTTATAATCAAATTGAATTTTCAAAGTATTTTTGATTTCATAATATTATATTTCAACTATCAATTTGTACAGTAAACTATATGTATATGAAATTGAATTCTTATAATTAGTATAAATTTTAAAATTATGTAGATGTAAAAATTTTTGGTTATGTATTTATTTCTTCAAAAGAATTCTTGTAATTATTGCATCTCATTTTTGAAGTTTTTCATCACAATGTGTCTTGGAAAATTTGTATCTGAATATTATGTAGTGTTACATCATCATTTTTTCATGTTTAAAAAGAGTTAAGAAATTTGGAATTATTAAAGAAATACAAATTTTGGTCTGAAATTTTCTAACTATCAAATAATTGTATTTTGATTTTAAATCTCCCTCCCTCCCTTATGGAAAAGAAGCCCACTAATTATTTTTATACTATTTCTTTTATTAAAATGTTCTTTTTAGAAAGATGTCAGTAGAATCATAAGACAGATTTTTAGATATTAGAATTAAAAATTCTGCTAATTAGACTGATAGGATGTCCCTCCCTACTCCTATTCTATTTTCAAAAATTAATAAAAGAGAAAACTTTTTTAAAAAATTACTATTTCAAGTTTCTACCACTATTGAGAATTTTTTTATTTTAGATCCTAAGGCTAACTAATGATTATCTATGCAATTGAAAATTATTTTTATATAAGCAATTTTTCTAAATAGTTAATATTTATGCTGTGCATAACTGCTTCTTATATATGTTACTAATGTTGACAATAATCTGAATGTTTTGAAATTGTAATTAAAAAATTATATTTTGAATTATAATTAAGGTGTCTGTTTCCTGACATTAGTATTTCTGAATTTAAGTAGTGCCTTACATTTTCTTTCAGTACTTAAACTTGTAATTTCTTTGTTTTGAATTTGTTCAATTTTTTATTTATCATATATCTTTCTATTTGCTTATAAGTATTTTTGTGGGTAATTATATATATTTTTAAAAAACCTAGTTTGAATTTGCTCTTCTTTTAATTATTTTGTGATGAATGATCAAATTTTGAAAGTGGCTTATTATATGTAGGAATTTAGAATTTATTCTATCTATAAACTGGATTTTTTATTGCACTTGTAAATATTCAATTTAAAAATCTATATATTTGCAGTATTTTGCTAGTGCATTAGTTTTCTAGTTAGATTTCCATCAATTATTTACATAATATTAGAAAAAGAAATTGTATATTTTTATATTAAATGATTTTTTGGTACACTTGTAATATTTATGTAAATAAATAAAATGAAGCAGAATAGATTATTAAAATGGTGCTTGTAATGTACCTATATTTTTTATCTTTCAATATACTTGGACACATATGAAAAAAATAAATATATTTTCAGTAGGAAATTTTCATTCTGTTCTTTTATTTAGTAATCTGGGGAATACTATTCTCCAGTTGTCATTTATTCTAATTATAATAAAAGTTTTTTAAAACTTTTTTTTATCTTTAAGATTACTGATTATTATGGAATTCTTTATCATATTCTAAGCATATTGGATAATATGTCTTATCTTCCTAAATATGTCTAGAATAAATTTACGTTTTTGAGAAATTAAGTATTAAGGCTAAAATGGGTATAAGATTTTAGATATTAATAATTTTTGTTGTGTATTTATAAACTTTTAGAGGCAGACACATAAGTTCTATTGGGAAATAGGCTTTAAATGACATAGAGAATGGTATTTTATGTATTTTGAGACAATAATTATATCAGTGGAAAAAAAAAGTATTCTACATTTTGTCCTAATTTTCTTAATCAAATTTTATAAATTAATCTTGACGGTTCAACAGTTTTTTTTGCCTTCAAAAAACATCTCATCTGTGATTAATTCTGACAAAGTTGTGCAAATTTATATATCACTGTTTTAGACAATATTAATAGATGCATTGAAAAAAATTCTGCCAGTCAAAGCTATTATAAAGATTTTTCTATTGGGTAGTGATTATAATGGATAGCTTATACATATGAGATTTTTATGAATTAAGTTGACAATTTAAAGCAGTTTTTATTGATAATGTATTTATCTGCACAGTTAATATGTTAATTGAAACATTTGAAAAAAAATTTGGCACAAAAAATTTATTGGCACAAAGAGTCTTCATCTGTGTTTTTTTAATAGATTGAAATAATGTCTATAGTAAAAGAAAATATTTCAAAAGCTTAAAACTTCACTAACAAAATGGATGTGAGATTGTAGTAAATTAAGTATTTTTAGTCAAATATTATGTAATTTGAAATTTTAACATAAGAAAAATTGAAATGAGATATATTTGTATTATAAGGGTTACTTTTAATTCTAAGTTATTAAACATTTTTCTAGTTTCTGAACTTTTCTGTGGAATGATCCATATTATAAATGTTTTTTCCATTTACCTCACTTCCCAATATTTAAAATTTTAGATGGTGGTTACATTGTGGAGTAAATATTAATGTAGAGGAAACTTTATTAGTGATTTCATATTTCAATAAGGCATTTGAATTTAATCCACAGTTTTAATAATTAATGGTCAACATTAAAATGCTGTGTAAACTGATATTGTATAATCTAATAGAAAAAAAATGATAAATTTTAAATTAAAAAAAATAACCAATTTATTTGCAAATATTCAGTGACTTAAATATATGAAATTTGGCATGGAGTTTTGTGGCTGCAAGTGTAGTTCTGTGTCACATCTTTATCTTAATCGATAAGGAATTCGATTTTCGAATGCTTTTAACTACATGCAAAGGATCACAAAAGTATAAAAGAGCTCACTTAGCATCATGCAATAGATTCAGTAAAAAGAAAATTTCCTGCCCAATGGTTCGTATTTTGTAGCTACAGAATGCCAATGTCAAGCCGTTGTCTAGGATGATATCTTTATTCGAGAAATCTTTAAAAATCTCCCGCTGGTTTAGTATACTTATTAATTTCATTTCATTTTTCAGAATATTTCCAGCTTTAATCCATTGACTGTATTTAGAGCATCTTGCCCTGGGTGCCAAGGTTTTATTTTGGAGAATACATGAAAGTTTACAAAATAGAATTATATTAAGTTACTGATATAATATTGTAATAGCACTTACTATAATTTTTATTGAAAAAAAAAAAACTACGAGATAACTCGTAGCTGGCGTCACTGATAAACATTCCTTTGCTAATTTCCACTTACAAGTTATCTCGTAGTGTTCTTTTTTTAAATAAAATTGCAATAAATGCCATTACAATACTGTATCAGTAACTTATATGTATATATTACTTATATTTAACTTATATATATATATATATATATATATATATATATATATATATATATA
>JAOUZG010025633.1:4190954-4203859 GCA_026289955.1 Argiope argentata
ATGTACATTTAAAATATTTGGCACTGATAAATTATAATAAAATTGTATTAAATTAAATTCATTTAGTTAAATTAAATTATAACAAATGTAATAAACTGTAAAATTTGATTTTCAGAAAAATTGCTGCGAAATTTATTGTTAATTAGCTGATATATCCGACTTTGTTCACGATAAAAATATTTTTATTCTTATATCTTATTATAGAATTTTTTTTAATAAAATTTCGTTAGGAACAAAAATGTTCTTATCATCTGAAATGTTTTTTTAAAAATTGAATTGCTAAATATTAATTTAATCAAATTATTTCTAAAAAATTCTAAGAACTTTTAAGAATATTTTTTAATATGCAATATAAGTACTTCAAAGTTTGCTCAAAGATACCAAAGAAAGTTTTTTTAAAAGTATTACTACAATTCATAAAGTAATTAATACTGCATGAGTAAATCATGACCTTAATTTCACCTTAAGCAAAGCGTGGTAAATCACCAAGTTAAAAATGAAATATTTTATTAATATTCCTAGAGTCTTCAGTAAAAACACTGAAATTCAATTGAATTTGCAATGAAAGTTATTTTTGAAAATCCATTCAATAGTTTATATTTCTATTGCATAAAAAAAGAAAACAGATTTAGTTTTATAAATTATTTAGCTTTAAAAAAGTTTAATTTATGCAAAAGCATTGAAAAAACCTTTTTATAAGTGAAAAATAAATTATTCAACAATTTTTTTCAAAAACTTCTTTATACATAATATTTGTGAACCTTTTTTGAAAATAATTTATAAAATAATTTATGTTTCTATAGCTAAAAAAAGTTACTATTTTATTTTTAAGGATTTTTTAAAGTTCAAATTAGTTTAAAGAATAAAACAATAAAAAATGACAAATATACGTAAATCTTTGATTTAAAAACTACTAAGCATATAAATTATTTTTCTTATATTTTTTTTTGAATTCTGATAAGCAAAAAAAAAAATGTAAATGCAATACTAGATAAATTAAATGAAAAAAAAAATCTAATAAAATTTGCAGATGCAAAGGGAACCTTGAAATTTTAAAGAAATATTTTTAATAAAGTCAGTTTTTTATTCTTTTTTTCCAAAGCTGTAAAAATCATGGTTCATTCAAATTTTTTTTCTATTTTTTTTTCTTCCGTCTGAAAAAAATCGTTTCGTTAAAAGAATTCTTTCAACGAAATTATTTTTAAATACAGCACGATAGTCTTGATTTCTTGTTTAATTACTTTTTTAGCTTATAAATATAAATTTTAAACGAGTTTCAAGTGATTTCCACATTTAACTGGAGACGTATCACCTGCTCTTAAAGACTGTATAAAGCACGATGCTTCTGTGACCTCGTCTTGTTTCATTATATTGCTTAAACCTATCAACAATCAAACGTGACTTGCTTACCCGTTGGCCCAGGGTTAACTTCTAAATAGTTATTCGTTACCATTTTAAACTATAATTATGAGTGAGAGGATTGTAATAGTCTTTCACTAAGGTATGTTGTAATATTTTTTTCAATTTAACATGGAATAAAATAATTCTATTGAATAACTGAAAAGCTATAAGAATTAAATAACAATTCGCAAAATTCTTTTTTATATTAGACAATATCTGATTAAATATGAGTTCAACACAAGCAGATTAAATTTTTTATAATTAGCAATGAAAATATTATTAATTTTAAAGTTAAGAGGAATTATAGTATTTATATTTGTTTCTCAAGCAAATGACTCTGATTAAAATTTTTGGTAGAAATTATTATCATGTTAGAACATGATGTTGTTTTTAGGATGAGGTTTTTGTGTTTCAAAAAATTCTTAGGCCAAAAATTGAACTTTCATTATTTGCACGAGTATCTAAAAAAAATCAACTTTTAATAACGCGTTGTCATCGCATTTACGAAAGCTCTGTTTAAAAAAATATAAGTTAATGACTACCACAAATAAAGCCTAGAAAAATGTCATTTAGAGCGCGTGATTATATGAAATGGAATAAATAGGAAATGCGATCTTTTTTTAAAACAATAAATGCGAGACAAAGTTTTTTCGGATCGTTTTGCAATACTAAAGAGACTCACTCAATGAAACCATTAAAATGAGTAAAAATATAATTTAACTCGCACGAGCGCGTGGTGCTTGACGGTTCAAGAAATTATGTTCTGACATGATACACTGAAATATGCATAGCAGATTTCATTTTAATCTTTTTATTTTAATTAATATCCCTGTGTTATTATTGAGATTCTCTTAAAAATATCTTAACTAAAATTTTCCTTTTATGAATTATTTCCAATATGTCTGGATCTCTTAATATCATTCCTAATAATAAAGGCGAATACGTGTATACTTTGTCGCTCAACACGCCCGGCTATTGGTTTTAGAGTTACCAAATACGATACAAATACAATTTACAGTGCAGTAATATGCATCTTGGAGGTACTTTTATAAAATTTTAATTGAAGATATTTTGATATTTTTCAATTCACTGTTCAGTTCTGTTTTTCGTTATATAGACATTGTTTTTACAACGTTTTCAATTTGAAAAAAAATTAATAATACGAATATTAATATCGTATAATTTTTTTTGTTCTCTAGTTTGAATAAATTTTCAAGACTAATTTTTTGAATCTGATTTACAACAATACTTATCTTTGTTTCATTGAAACTGTCTAATTTTATTTTATCATCAAATTATTCTGAAATATTTTTTTTAATGTGAAAAATATACGGTTAATTAAGTTTGCCTTTTTGATATATTAACAGACTGCTTGCCTTTTTCCTCCCAGTTGATGAATATTTTAAATTTTAAAAAATATGCTTTTTAGTTGAAGTACGAAGTTTAATTTTAAGGCAATACAGTAAAGAAATACAATAATGATAATTGAATTATTTTTACCAATTTCAATTTAATATTTTTATAATATTATAATTATTATTTGTTCCTTGGATTAGTTTCTATATAAAAAAATTAGTATTATTAGTGATTATTTAAATTTCTTTTAAGCATTGTAACTGAGAAATCTTGACAAAAAATTTATTCTTCGGGAAACTTAATTTTGTAAAATCCTGTCTTTTTTTAATGACACTTATAATTATTTTTGATTTTTGGAAATTTAATACCATCTTTTTATTTAATCTGTCCGTTTTTCTAAAGTATCATTTTATTTATTTACTCTACATGTTTATGAAAACGCAGATATTTTATAACCTTTCTAATCTATTACTCTTTTTGCTATTCAGTTTGGCAATTTGTCGATATTTTTCTTAACATTTTTTGAATTAGAATGCTTTTAATTTGAATGATTAGTTAAAAATAGGTTTGATATATTTACCTAAGTATAAAATAACGTTAAGATTGGTACTTACGTATTATACTGTCCAACTTTATCGCCAAATTTGAAGTCGTCGCCAATGAATTGCTAAACCGCCAATTTTAGCGATCTGGCAATGGTGTAAGCCAATGATCTTTATCGCCAAATTTAAATCTGTCGCCAATGAGTTACTAAATCTTTGGCGATCGTTGGCGAAGACGGTATAATACGTAAGTACCCTAATATTTCATTAATTTTATATTTGTCAATTTATAATAAATGAGAAATTTTTAATAAATGTGCCTTCCACATTTATTATTCAATTAATAGGATAACTTATATTTCTGTGGATTAGGCTTATCGCTAGAAGATCACTAGTAAAATAATAAATGGACATTCAATACATTGCTCAAAGCAATGTTAAACAATAGGTTAATAAATTTATTCACGTATGAATCTGTAGATTTGGGTTAAGCAGATGATCATGTTATTCAGCATTTGACCATCCAATTGACTTACTTACTATGATTGCTCGACATCAATCTAGAGCTTTAAGCTACTTAGAATAGAGAAGGATGTTGCTAGAAAAAAAGTAGCAGATTGATCGGTGAAGTTGATCTTGTAAAATTTAACTTCCTTTCATTTTTTTTGAACAGCTTCCGTACGACAAGTTTCAAATCAAGCATTGTTAAATTAAGCTGAATTGGTCAATACGTTTTATTGAAAAAAAAAAAAAAACTTTTCAGCATCCTCTTACTGGCGAGGGACTCAAATTGTTAAAAAAGGGTGTCGATCAAAGTATCCTTTAAAAAAAATCAGATGGAATTGATTGATAATTGTCAGTTTTTTTTCCTCAAATTTACTTGTAAACTTTCAAAATAGGACATTCACATGACAAAATTAAACTATGAATTTGCAATAATCATCTTTGCAGTAAATTTATGTACAAATTTTTATTATCATGTCAGAACATGATGCGGTTTATGAGATGAGGTTTTTAGCATCAACGAAAATCCGTATGCGAAAAAAAAAAATTCCATTATCTGCACGAGCATCTAAAAAAGTCCGCTTTTAATAACGCATTGCCATTGTATTTACAAAAGGTCTAATTAAAAAAAGTTAATGACTACTGCAAATAAAACCTAGAAAAATGTCATTTTGAGCATGTGATAACATGAAATGAAATAAATAGGAAATGGGATATTTTTTAATACAATAAATGCGAAACAAAGATTTTTTTGAATCTTTTGCAATACTTAAGTTACTCCTTCAATGAAACAATCAAAATGAATAAAAATATAGTTCAACTTGCACGAGCACGTAGTTCTTGGCCGTTCTAAGAAATTATGTTCTGACATGATGCATCGAAATATGCATAGAAGATTTCATTTTAATAATTTATTTCATGTACTTTATATTTTCAAAATTATGCAAGAATTTTAGATTTAGAAGTTTTTAAATTTTCATTTATTATATGTAAATTTTGTATTATACTTTATTTATATTGTTTGAAGTCATAAGATATGTCAGGTATGAGAGTACCTGCTGTTCACCTCTAATTGTTCTTTCTATTCCGGCTTTAGTCCGACTGTTTTTAATCTAGCCACATATCCTCAACTCAACTCAACTCTCTCTCTGTCTGTCACACACACACACACACACACACACACACACACACACACACACACACACACACACACACACACCCACACACACACACACACACACACACACACACACACACACACACACACACACACACACACACACACACACACACACACACACACACACACACACACAATCTTTTTTTCTTTTCTGTACTTACAGAAGTATTATAAAATTAAACATTTACTGTGGATATTTAAAAAAAATGAAAGTAACTGCAATAAAAACTGAAAATAAGTAATCTTTTTTTAACTGAAACATAAGTAATGCAATTTTACAAAATATAATGAAGAATTATTTCATAATTTTGTGAAATTATTGTCGATAATATTTAAGCAGAAATTATCATAAATTTTTCTGTAATACCTTTTGAAAAAAAATACCCAGGAAATTTTTATGCTTACAGATATTTTGAAATCAACGAAATAATCACATTATAAATAGTTATACTATAACGTACAATATGATAGAAAAGTAGATAAACGGTCATTTTGAGATACAGCTCTTTTGAACCGTAAAAATGAAAATTGCTACGTTTCTTATATTTAATAATTGTAAAACAAATAATATCGTATATAATTTGTTTCCGCGGGAAGCCTCATACTTAAATAAAATTTAAATGGTGAATCCAAAAATTCTTAAAAGATTTGCGAGTCCAATTATTTTCCCTATAAGTTACGATTGCTCTGTGTATTGTATAAAGATGTTTAAAAGATCTTCAAAGCATTTCTTATAAAATAAACAAGAATTTTTCTTCTTCTTGATACTACTTTCAAGGTCGCAGCTGTTTTTATTTTTGTAAATGTTTGCTTCTCTTTCCACCTTTTCTTTTTCTTTCAGTTTTTATTTTGTATATTTACAAACCATAAATAAGGCAAATACAAAACAAAAAAAATACTGTAAGCGTAATATAATGAGAGGTTATTACAATAAAACAGCTTTTAGCAGAAGGCTTCCTAGTATAACTCGTAAAAGCCCTCAGAAAACTTGAATATTTACCCACAAAGAATTTAATGAGAGAAAAAAAACCCAAGAGAAAAATCCCAAATATTAAAAACAAATATTTGAAGCATTGTTCGACGGGGTTTTTTATTTGATCGGACAGATCAGAGAATACTTTGATCAATTCTTCTTTTTTTGTGTGACGGAAGTCGTCAGACTTGTTTATTGGACCTTGACTTAACTTTTAGTTTTGACTAGTCACATATATTTATTTACTGATGCAGATCAGCTACTTTTATTGATGTGCGCAGAGGGTCAAATTTAGATGAAATCTAACAAGGAAGTTGACGACAAAGGAGGGAAACGATAGCATGATTGAAGGATTATTTATGAAAAAAAAAATGCATCAACCACGCACTCTCAACCAACCTGATGTGCAAAGATAGTGGGAGAGTTTGGTGGACTATTAGTAGCAATTCACCTCAATTAGAAAAACGTGGGCGATTGTGCCCTTAACCTTGATCGTATCGGTTTGTTTGGTAGAACCATATGTTTTTCATTGTATCTTGTCTTGGACAGAGTACTATGTGGGTAGAAGTTTATGAGTCATGTCACAAAAGGGTTTTGTCCCAATTATAATAAATTCAATGATAAGAACACAATAGAGTGCGATACTTAAAGATTTATTTATTGAAAAATAAAAGATATATGGTTGATGTACTATTGAGAGATGAAAAGTAAAAGTTTGTAATTTTATTGAATGTTTTATTTGTATTTCAAATGTTTTTTTACAAAGCATTTATTTTAATGGACTGCTATACCCACACGATAGCAGTCCATTAAATAAGCAAAGGATGTCCTAAAATATACGCAATGTGTTTGAAATAAGCAAAGGATGCCCTAAAATATACGCAAGATTTGAATTGACTACCATTCGTTCTGTAAAATGTTTGGAATCCTATTAAAAACCAATTTAATAGTTAATAGTTAATAAAAATGCAGCGCTACGTGATAAAACAACGCGTCTTCAGTGTTGAATAATAGTTCAAAAATAATGAAAGTCTGACTGAAAGTTGAGAATTGGCTTTCAAGATCGCGTGATTTAACACCATTGGATTTGTGGCGCTAGTTTTATAAGCCAGATAACATCTATGATCCGAAGTCGACTTTTGGTATAGTGGCTATGTTACTCGGCTACAGGTCCTAGCATCGCAGGTTCGTACCGCGACCTTTATTCGGTACACTGGTAACTTGGGCAATGCAGCCTCTCGCAGCAGTCGGGGTGCCATCTACAAGCAGCAAAACCGTCATACTCACTTGACGTATAGCAAAAATCGTCAGATTTACCTGACGTAAGCAATCAAACAAGCAAAATCGTCAAACACACTTGACGAAAGCAAGCAAAAGCAAAAAGTCGTCAGACACAATTGACGCAAGCAAGCAAAACAAAGTCGTCAGACTCACTTGACGCGCGCATGCAAGCAAGAAAAAGCAAAATCGTCAGACTCACTTAACGCAAGCAGCAATTCGCCATAACGCTTGGTGCTATATAAAAAAATCGTTCGTCCCTCCACTGACTCACTGATGGGAGAGTACTGTGGCGCTAGCTTCATAAGTCAGATAACATCTACGATACCGAAGTCGACTTTTGGTGTCTTGGTTATGTTACTCGGCTTCTAGCCCTAGCAGCGCAGGTTCGTATCACGACCTTTATTCTGTACAGATGTCTTTTTGTAGGTCTAATCGAATTCAATATGTCTATTCAACAAATGCATTGAAGGAGGAAATGCAACCCTACATCAATGAAATACAGCTACTTTTAAGTAAAATGGCAAATTTCGACAGAAGAGTCTACATATGCCGTCGAAGCCCTGGAGACCATTTGTCCTATACGTTATTCCATACATAACCCTATCATGTATTCTTTAAAATTCAATACATATATAAAAATTTAAAAGAAAACATCGGGTTTTTCATTTAATTCAAATTTCACGTTAACACTTTGTTTTATCGTATGATGCTTCATTTTTATTAACCCTAAACTATCAGGTGTTTAATGGTTTTTATAATAGGGTTGCTAACATTTTACTACACGAATGTGATTAATTCAAATCTTGCGTTAATTTTGGGATGCCATTTATATAATTTTCCTAATTTTAAGTAAATTACTGCAGATATTATTTCAACCATCATTTATAATTACGTAAGATTTTTGTAATAATAATAATAATAATGCTTAATTAGCCTATGATATTTCAAATTCTCTTTATCCAATCATGAAAATCATCATCTATTTATTAGCATTATTTTTAGATGTAAGGAATTTGTTTTGTTCAAGGTTAATCTCTTAGAGTGATATAATAAAATATATCAAGGCCTTTTTTCCAGTTTAGAGTTTTATGACAATAGTGGATATTTAAAGTAAATGAAATTCAGAAAATTAAACAACTTTTTAGTAATTTTTATCGGTAGAGTTTATTTTATTGAAACGAAACAAATCAGTAGTTAATAATTATTTAAAATTATAAAGTTAGTATCTTATTCTTTTAAACTGTTCCTCCAAAAGTTTGCATTTAATTTATCTTCCATCGTTTAAATAAATTATGCCTGACCTGAAAGTACTTAAAAGTTACGGATGGGAATTAATATTCTCTTGACAGTATACAAAGTTTATTTCCAAGTGTACGTTTTACGAGCAATTAATAAAAAAAAGTATTTTTCATAAGACAAATATGGCCTTTTGATGCTACTATTTTGGACGAGTGAGTCATAAAAGGCTACATCAGCTGAATGATAATTATAGTACGTGAAAATTATTGAAAATGAGTACACGTGGAGAATTTATACGGATAACAAAACCAGATTTTTATCTCAATTAGGCGTACAACACTTAGTAAATAAAACCTCACCTTTAACAGCTTGCACATCCCAATTAAAACAGCAATAAGAAAATTCCATTTTCTTTTATTTTTTTGGTCATCTAGGTCGCACAAAATGGAAAGAAGACGGGTTAAATAGGCTAAATAATTAACTCCATCTGTCAACGACTGGGATGCCGTTGGCGACTTTTGACTTTAACCCATGCCATTTGTGATACAAGCAGATTCTCCTGGCATGACCTTCCATCGCCATTTTGTAGGTCAAGTATTGGCTACCGAAATGAGGTCCATGAGCTATTTGCGTGTGCGAAATACTATATTTAATCTGCCAAGACCGCGCCAATATTCGATAGGAAATGAAGGCTTAGCTTCGTTTTTTTTGCACGCACAGATGAAAGGGTCTGTATTTGGCGCTATGTTCACTCTCGCTCTAAATAATTAAAAGAATAGGGAACCATTGAAATCTCCTCTTACCGACTTAGTGTCAAAAGCTTGTATCTTCGTGAACAACTTTTATTATGCATTGTTCTTTTTTGCCCCTACTGTTCCCTGCTGGAAACGGCTTAGAGTTATTTTCAACTGTGAATTTAACGGATGCTGATTTCATATATATCTAAAAACCATCAGAGCATAGTCGGGCTTGCATGTCGGAAGCGTTCGGAAAAGGTAATAATATGTATTGTAAATCTATTTTTAATTCAGATTATTTTTCGGAGGCGTCTTTTTTAAACTCCTTTTTCAGTGTTCATGGATTTGCAAAATGCGGCGTTTTCGAATCTGCGCATTCGATTGAGTTGATTGATTCGGCTTGTTGATTTGAAATGCATCGGCGAACATTTGCAAAAATTATATCTCCTGACCTCAGATTACTTTATTTACACTTGTGATTTCAAAAAGAACTATATATAAGTACCGAAAGCAGGAAGTTAGTCTTATGAAAAGAGAGAAATAATATTCTTGCGAGTTATTCCAAATATTTTTTTTTTAAAAGTACTTTTGTCTATATAAAAAAATACTCGCCATTAAAATCGGTTGCCTGCTTTTCTAACGCCATTATTATAAAGCAAAATAATGATTTTTTTCTTTAAAATTCTAAAAATGCTGTTAATGAGAAATCAATGCAAAGCGCAAGTTATTTGGGAAAAATAACAGTTTTATGCATTAGTATTTTGTGCAAATTTATAAAGACTTTTTTACGCATAAAATCTAAATTATAATATACAGAATACTAAAATTTTTTAGGATTATTATTTTACTGCTTTCGGTAAGACTACTTATTATTTTATTATCTATGACAAGATTGCTATTATATTGCTTTTCATAACAAGATTCTAATTAGCTTACTTTTAGTTAGATATGAATTTTTAGTCATCTCACCACTTATGAAAAAAAAATATCAATGCCTATATCCTTTTTTTTAAGATGCTTGCACATGGTTTCATAGTATAATGTTGTGATTAATAATTTTGAAGTAGATGAGAAGTTTCATACTTGGTTGGGTTAAAATAAATATAAAAACAATTTTTTTAAAGCTGAAATATTTTATATATTTTTTAAGCCCTTAAGAGGTGCAAAAGTAACGTTGAAGTATTAAAATTGTTCATTTCTTGTCAAGCGTTTTAAAATTCCCCAGAAACAAACATATTATTTATTTATAGTAGATTCCGATCAATTAAAAAAAAGTAAAAAATGCCTTAAAAAGCGAAAAATTCCTTAAATAAAGACATGTTTTATGCAACTTCATTTTTTTTTCTATCTGAACTGACAACAAAGGTTTCGCACTGTTTCTTCGACTCTTTCTTATATCGTTCAACCATCTTCCGAGACCATTGTTCCGACTTATTACTATCAGTTTTGTCCTTGGTTACGCCCCACTAGCAAATGCCATATCAGATTTGCAAGAAAGATGGAAAAAACCCCGACTGAATAACCAACCTACAACTCAACTTAAGTCACGTTTCCCCGCATTTCCTTTTTATTCTCTGACCGAAGGGAGTTTCTTCTTCTCCTGCACTTGTTTATTTGTTTACTTTTTCATCAGGCGATTGTTCAGAATGGAGAAAAAAGGTCACTATTTGGCGGAAGCCGACGGAAATTGGAACACGTGAAGTTTCTAAAATAGAGGTCGACCTCCCCTCAGGGGTCTCAAATAGGCAGGAAACTAGGTAACTGGAGGCGACATTTTATATGCACCAGGTAGGAAGGATATTAAATTTTATAACGTTTTTTAACAAAATATTTTTAACATCCCTTTTTTTTCTTTCTTTTGCTTGAACTTGGGTCAAATGTTTTAGATTAGATGTCGAAAATACAATAAAATCGAGGAAATCCTGAAGTCGGAACATGGAAATGACATCTGCCTTGAAAATTAGATCGAAATGCCTGAAAACCATATTTGTGTCTCGTGAGCAGATGCACTTAAAGTTATTCAAAATGAAACATAGTTTAAGCATTCTAGTAGGTGATACTTCGAAAATACGGGTGACCTGGAATTTTAAACAACTGTTAAAAATTAAATTTAAAATTCAACGAATTACTTTTAATGGATGTCCTTTAAAATGTTGAAACACAGGTTATTTTGATAATAGAAAAATTTGCATTAGATAAATGAATTTGCTACCTTAATTTTTTAATGTATTTTCTGTTTTAATTTTAATTATCTTGTTAGGGTATTTTAGTAGGATTAATAAATGTTATGGCTAATTTTATAGGTCGTAAACTATTATAAATATAAATTTTATTAGATGGGATATATAGGGATATATTTTCATTCCCATTTTTTGGATTATAAATTTTGAAATTTTATATTTTAATATTTACAAACTATTGAGTTGCCTATAGTTTTAATTTTAAAGAAAATTTATTTAAAATGCTATTTAAAGGTAGAATATAAGACAATTATTTAATTCATTAGTATTCAAATGTGTAGAAACTGATTTTTCAAATGTAGAAATTAAGCAACTAATAATTATATTATAATATAGATTAAACTGGACATCACAATCGATATCGGTAAGTTGCTTACTCACATTGTTGAGTATTGCCATTCTAAAAATAATTTTATAATTTTATCCAAAACTTATAAAAAATTCCCCATCTTCTTATTTTATTTTATTATTTTAATTCACCTATGATAAATATTGGTTTGGACAGAGGAAATACAAAATTTTTCTTTTATTAAAATAAATAATAAATAAAAAAAATTCTCAGTTCTTTCAATTAATTTTAAATTCTAAATGTAATTCGATGTAATTGAGAAATTTTATCAACTGCGTGTTCTGTGGCATTAAGTATTTAATATTATTAATAGATTTATTAAACTTAAAGTTGGCTCTAAGTATTTAACATTATTAATAGATTTATTAAGCTTCAAGTTCAGTTAAAATTATTTTAATCAGAAACAGTTTGATCTGATGATATTAATTAGCAATCATATAAATTGAATGCAATTTTATCAAAATTAATCCATTTCATTTTTTTCTGATTTTGATAATAGAAGTGTTAGTTTTTTGAATTATTTTATAATCGAATTATTTTTTAAAATTTTTATAATTCTTTATTCAGTTTTCATTTATATTTGTAATCCGATACAGTTGATAAATCTTAGAATCGTCGTGTTTTATACTTGAAGTATTCAAAACTATGAGGTTTTTCTCTTAAGAAGAGACTGCTTCATTTCATGCATGCGCAAATCACATTTTTGGCTCGAATCTTCACATTTATGCCATTCTATTTGTAATTTTACGAATTTTCATAATTAAAATAATATTCGAGTTAATTAGAAAGTTTATTTATTTTAGCAGCATTTCTGTCTTTGCCTTCTAAATAAATAAGATCGCAATTTTTTTTTGTAAAATTATTTATAGAGCACAAAAAAATGAACTATTCTTTTGTATAAATTTGTGATTCATACATTGGATTTCAATACTTTTAGAAACATACACAAAAGTACTGTTCATTTTTGAAACAGTTTTTATTTATTTTCGTTTTTTTTTTGTAAAATTATTTATAGAATATAAAATAATTTATAAAATATTTATAATTATTATGGGGCACACACACACACACACACACACACACACACACACACACACACACAC
>JAOUZG010025633.1:4211498-4258095 GCA_026289955.1 Argiope argentata
ATATCAGATGATCTGAAAATTATATATCTATTGTTTTGAAAAACAAAACTTGAGCAATACTTTAAAAATGTTATGTTTCCATATACAATGCAAAGTTATATTATATATAAAGTACGTATCTATAAAGATATATGGTCTTCTTTTTGTTGAAAATTCCTCTCGCATTACTTTCAGTGATAAATTGAAAATATTTTAAACAGCAATTTATCTGCTTTATAGGATAAAATAAAACAAATTTTCCTCTAAATAATAAAATTAAAATATATCACAGCTGTACCAAATAATCCGAACAGAATTTTTTAAAATTTCGAAGTTTAAAGTTTGTACCTATTTAGTTCTTATTTCCGATTTTTATTCACTATGTTTCCAAAAATTAATTCAGCCATGTAGCATTTATAAATACCTTTAGATATAATGTTACGGTTTCTGCAATTTATTTTTATAATTCGTTTGAAAACCACATGAGCGCTCTCCTCTCAACTTTTTCGTACATGTAAAACAATCAGTTACTTTTTAAAAATTTTTCCATCTTTTTTAAAATCTCGTATATTAGGTTTGGAATAGTGAAGTGAGAAAATAGATAAGATTTAGAAGGGCGCGAGAGTATTTAAGCGTGAGTTCTCACCCCTGTTGACTTCCACTTGAAGAACAAAAAATTCCATTTTTACTAACCCTAAAATATCAGCTATCAAATAATTTTTTAATAGGATTTCCACCACTTTACTGCACAAAATTTAAAGGCAGATTTAATTGAATACAATTTTAAGGATCCTTAAGATTCAAAATTTAAATTTAAATTCACTTCATACTGAGATTTGTGATAAGAATATTACATCTCAACTTCACTTTCACATTAATTCTTGAGTTTGAAAAGGCCAAATTATCTTAAATTTCTTTGCGTTCCATTTTAAAGTCAATCCTAAAATGAACAGAAATCTCTTTGAAAACAATAGTATTGTTAACATAAAAAAATAATCACAGAAAATCTTTCTTATGACCACAAAGAAACCTGCAGCTTATTTCTAGTCACTTTGTAGCTTTATCTATTTTTAAATTTCCCGAACTTTCTCTAGCAGACTTATTTTCGCTTTCAGTCATAGGAAAATTTTAGAACAATCGTGGGAAAAGTCACAAAGTTCAATCCAGGCTGGAATTCTAAAGTTGGATATCTTGAAAATTGCATGGGATTTTCTCTCTCATATATTTAGCAAAATTATTCTTTTATTTATTGGCAAAATAAAGATACCTGAAGTGGCAACATAACGATACCTGGATCGATGTAAACTTGTACTATTCTCGCTTTGAGTAGAGTTGCTTAAGCTCAAAATGTTCGTATTTCCTGATGGAATGAACAATAGTTTTCATACAATAGAACGGTCAGGTTATTGTTAGGGACATCTCTAACTGTAATTTCAACACTCTGTTTCGAATGAAATTCGAATGTTGAAATGTAAGTATATCTGCATTGTTCCATAGGACATTAGAAATTTAAAAAATAATTTCAGTGTATTTAATGAAAATGATTTGTGTCTGATTAAGCAGATGTTAATTGCATAAAACTTTTATAATAAGAATTAATGGTATTTTGTTTTGTTTTATTTCGTTTCGAGCATTTTTGAGTTACAAAAGTAATAAGAAAAAGTCAATCTGATTCTTTAAAAAAATAATTTAAATATTTCCAGTCTAAAATTAAATGCATCTGATGTTATTTGTAAAATATATTTTAAAAGACAAAGAAATCATTTTACAAAATAGGCTGTTTAGATTATCCTGGATATAAACAACAATCAAAACAATTGTTTAAATTTTTGATGATAATTTCTTTTCTTTGTTCCAGTTCCTGGTTTAAGTCAACAATGGAGTAGTGTTAATTAAGATGGAAGAGTACATGATTTCCACTTAATCATATGATTACCAGTTCAGATAACAAGATAGTTAAAATGACGGTCACGTGATTTCAACTGATTGCATGGTTTTCCAATAAGAATTTAAGCTATTTCATATAGATACTATCTTAAGTGTGTGATTAGTATAAATATTAGTAAAAATTAGTTATTCATTAAATGTTACTTGCCGTGCTAAAAAAAATTAAACGCATAGTTACCATCTTTTATACAAATGCATTTAATTAGATCCTTTTTTTTTTCAAAAAATAGTTTATGGGCAATAAACATGTTCCCTAGAGCATAGATATAGCTTAACAGAGGTGCCCCTTTTTTATGGTATAATCAATTAGAATTATGTCCCCCAAAAGACTTTAAATTGCTAGTAAAGGTATTAGACTGTAGGTTGTTTGATTTTTTTATGACGAGTCAAACAATTTGATATAGTCTACCTTTAAAAGTTCTAAATTTCATTAAAAATGCAAGGGAAATTCAAATGGATCTTCGTAGACAAGAAAAAAAATATTGTCCTTTGTTCTGTTGTGTCCTTTAAATATATACTGTTTTATTGTTATTTCTCATGCGTAATAACAAAGCGTATTCGTGTTCACTTCATATTTTATGAAGGGATGTAGGTTTTATTGATACTCCAATGCTGTAAACGTAAAAGGAGAGATTTTAAACATTTTTCATCTAAAATTTTACTATGAAAATAAATAAATGCATGATAAATGAATAATTTATTAAATTTTTAATACATCGACTTCTTTTCTTGTGAATAAATAAGAAAAAAGGTCTTTTTTGTATATGCATGTTAATTTTACGATTTCCTGACTATTTTTTTTACTGTTGGATGCAGGAAACCTAATAGATAAATTCACTACGGAATTAAATTATTTAAAATATACTAATTTCTAAAGATAAAAAAAATATAGTTATTATTCTAATTTTTTCCAAAATGTAGTAATTATCCTTTCTTTCTAATTCTTAAATGAAACAATTTGAAACTAATTATACTGAAATTATTTATGACGAAATGATTCACTGCACATAGTGTTATAAGTTAGAATCGTGTTATGTTATTTCATATTATACATATATTTTGTATGGTCGAAACTTATTATCCATAAATCGTATTACCCCCATACATCTTAAAATCTGAATTTGAATTCATTTTGCTGTTTGAAAGACCATTGCTGATGCAAGTCCTGTTGCCGTTTTTCTTTCTTGCTCTGATTGCATCAGTTTTTCGTTTGTGATGTTCTAAATGGAGGTTTTTTAATGATATTTAAAGAGGAATGACTTCAATTAATGTTACGAAAAAATAAGAGAGAAGAATATTTGAGAAATATAATTTATAAATAAGAAAATTAACAAATAAAATATTTACGGTGTATATTTAAATGAGCCTTTCAAATTCTAAATATTATAAAGTGAAGTTTTTCTGACTAAAGAATGATTCGAACGAAGTATAATCATTTTTTGAAAGAAACTCAGATTCTAAATTCCTTTTAAATATTTAAATACTATAATTAAATTCGTAGATGCTAAAGCAATAACCAAAAAATTTAAGAGTAAAGTTTCTGAAAGCAAGTATTACACGCAATGTAATTCATAGGATTTCTTATTGAAATGCCCTTTATTGAAACACTGGTTTCCTTTTTACATCCTGTTTTATTTGATCATGTCGGAATTAATGTAGTTAAATTCCCTAGTTAGTAAGTTCTTTTGTATAAAATCCATAATATAATTTATTTTGAGTATTACTATGAGATATTACCAACAGATAGAATAGGAGAAACCAAAACCATTAAAAGGAAATAATACATTTTTAGATCAAACGAGATTATATATTTTCTATTTAAATATTTTTAAAAAACTTAATTGTGAATTAAGTGATTTTAAGTTAGCAAATGCACGTACAAAACGTTGCAAATAAGTTTATACATATGAAAAAACTCATAATATGAAATGATAATTGAAAAAATAAAATATGGAAAATATATCACTGAATAAGTTTCTTTCGGAAGTTGGAATTCAAAAAATATTTTTTCCTGCGTTATGACTGAAAAATTAGCGTTAATAATAGAATATCATCTCTCCAAAAATAATATCATAAGGAAATAAACAAAAATAATTAATAAATAAAAGATTAAATGAAATCTGCTTTGCATATTTCAATGTATCGTGCCAGAACATCATTTCCTGAACGACCAAGCACCACGTGCTCCTGCGAGTTAAATTATATTTTTATTCATTTTAATCACTTCATTGAATGAGTCACTTTAGTACGCAAATGATCCAAAAAACTTTGTCTTGCATTTTATTGTTAAAAAAATATCACATTTCCTATTTATTTCATTTCATATAATCACAAGTTCAAAATGACATTTTTCTAGGTTTTATTTACGGTAGTAAATGAGTTTTCTTTTAATCAGAGCTTTTGTAAATGCAATGACAACGCATTATTAAAAGCTGATTTTTTGAGATGCTTGACCATATGTATATATATTTATTTTTCGCCTGTGAATTTTTATTGACGCCAGAAAACTTCCTTCCCAAAACAATATCATGTTCTGACGTGATAAAAACAAAATTTTTCAAATTCATTCAAAAACTTAACATGTTTAGTGAACCACTAAGAAAACGTAAAAAAAGCAAAAAACTTTCATTTGTTAGTATAGGATGTATTAGTATAGTATTAAAAAGATGAAAAAATCTCTGTATATATATATATATATATAATTTTAAGTGTTATTTTTGTATTTAAAAGCTCTTTAACGGTAACAGAATTTATACTAAAGTTATTTTAATTGTATTAACCTTACTTCTGTAAAATATCTTGTTTAATCTGAAAAGTCTGTATTAACCATCGATAAAAGAATCAGTAAGCGTATATTTTTAAAAACTGTTAACTTATTCAAACACTTCTCAAATCTTTTTTCTCTTCTAAAACATCTTCAGAGGCTCGGTCTCAAGTTTGTTTGTATCACAAACATCACTCAGCATCTCAAAACCGTTCCCTCTGAATCCGCTAACACGGGAGCGAAAAAAGAAACACTATTTCCTTTGTTTGTTTGCGACACTTTTGGGCGTTACCGCTAATCCCTTTTCTTCATTGTCTCTGGGGAGGGTTTGGATTGTTTCGAAATGCAGTGAAGCATTAAATGGAGTCATAAGTTCGTGGAGGCCCCTAAAGAGGTGAGACACAATGAGATGAGATAAGGCCCATCTTTTAAATGCCATCCAACGATCGTTTATGAAGACCACTTTTTGAATGATGGCCGTTTGTGTAGAACCGTTTATTCACTTCGATAAAATCTGGACTGTACTTCCTCCTAGCCTATCAGGGCCCACTTGAATCGAGATGAAGAATTCCTCGGAAACACGCAACTGTCGATTAGATAGACATTCAGGTATGGATATTGGGCTTTAGGTAAGTGTGATGTCGTGTTAATTTTTCTTTTTTCGCTCGATCGTTGATGACCCTAATTCGCGACTTAAGATGAGTGGTTTTATGTTCATCGGCTTATTATGAAAAGTGACATTTTTTCCCCCTAACGATGTCGGTCAAGTTTGAGGTTCTTGGAAATATCTAATGCTTTTTGAATGATGGATTTTTATGTTCATCTCTTGAAATGCAATTTTTTTTGTAAGTAAAGAAACAAGTTCCTTTATTATCGCTCTTTTATTATCTGAAAGGGGGGATGGGTTTTAAAGGAATTCCTTAAAAAATTGTGAAATCAATGTATTAACAATGCATTTCTTTCATTCATTTTCAGAAGATAACGGCAAGAAATATCCCTGTCAATAAGAATCAGTTTTCCATAATAGCTTGACAGTAATAATTTTTTGATGGCACACTGAAAGTTTCTACGATGTTAAAGCTTTGAATGATTAGGAAACTTTTTTGAAATTCTCAGACAATTTGGAAATACTTTGAACAGAACGAATAGATAAAAAATGTTTTAATTCGTTTGAGATTTTATCTTTCTTGACTATTTGTAAATTGTGATGTAAGAAAACAAATAAATTTCGAGGTATTCTAAAATTGCCATTTTCTATCACGTGATTGTAAACTAAAATGACTTTATTACAATCATTTGGCAGCTACATAAATAAGAGCTTGTGACTTTATTGAATGCTTACACTTCAAATACTTGCTAATATGTTTCCAGTGTGATAGCTTAATACAAAAAAAATTTATTTAGAAAATTTTGTATCAAGACTGATTATTAAATCAATAATGCCATCAAAAATACGTTTGGTGATAGAAGTATCTTTCTACGGAAGTAAGTGAATTTTACTAGTCCATAGAAGTATTCGAACTTGCAATTTTTTGATTCTAGGGCAGTCCTTAGAATCAAATTCCCTGGAATTTTTTTTGATTCGTTGACAGTCCCAATCGTAGTTCAAGGCCATTTTTCCAACAAATACTTTTCAAACAAAAAAATTTAAAGACTTATCTATTTAAAATTTATTTGTATTAATTAATATCATTTATTAAATGAATATTATATTATTTAATGTATATTTCTTTTCCTCAATAATTTCATTTAGGGTTAGAATAAGCGTTATTTATGAATACCTGTCACTACCTAGTTTGCTCGATTTTGTCCTTTATTATTCTATTAGTAATGCTCTTTAAAATAAATTACAACAATAATGAAAAAGTTTAGATTAGTTCAGATTGTAATTCATCGTAAATTAACTTTTTTTGTTCTTTTTCATGATTTTGTTTCAAAAATCTTATATTCTTATTTACAATTTTTTTGTGATGAAAGTAAATTGCACTAGATTTTTTTTGTGACTTAAGTGATTGTGCCGATGTAGCTGCAATTCTTGATTTTTATTTCTCAGATTGACACATTGTTTCTCCAAATTTTTAGTTTGAGCAAATATGTTTAGAAATTAATTGCATGATATTGATGAAACAAGACTCGAAATGTGTCTGAGTAATTGATATTATAACAATTACTCAATTACCTCCTTATCGTAAAAATGGAAGAAAGGTTTCGATTAAAAAAATCTATTCAAAATCAAAACCATAAAAATTTCAGAGAAATTTTTTTGGATAGCTAAATATCATATTAAATTCCTTTACTTTCCACGAACAGTTCATAATCTTAGTAGTTTTTCAATGTCAGTAATGTAAAAGCTTCCGGTTCTAATTTAATGCGTGAAAAATTAAGTTGTTATTATTACTAAGGGCACTTGCCATGGACAAGCGCACTGATGGCCGTCAGTGATTTTAAGCCGAATGAGTGTCTCTTATTTTTGAAGTAGCGCCAACTAGAGCCAAGAGTACGACATAGCTACACACTCTTCGCACATTCGTTTGCACAGTCCCTTCTTAGAAGGGAGCACATTCACACAACTCACAGATAGCACACAGAAGAACAACCATGCCCTATGGGGATTCCCAGATCATAAGGAAAACGCGCTACCTCTGCACCAGGACGCCAGGGGAAAATTAAGTAAAATTCCAATATCTGTATCAAAATGTTTTGTTGATCATGCAAAACTTTCAATGCTAATGCAGAATTTATTATTTCCTAGAAATCAACTGAATTATTCATAGAAATTATTTCCTAGAAATTAATTGAATCGTTTTTTTTTTCAAAAAATATTTGAGCACCAAATAGCAGAATAAGTTTTTGAAAAGGAATAATAAAACATAAATGCATTTTTAATCAATTGAATTATTAAATCTTCTCTTTGCTAACAGAATTACTTGATAATATATGAAAGTAAATATAGTAAATATAATCCCTTATTAATTTTCATTGAATTAATATTATGAGGATCTTTCCCTTATTTTTTAAAGATTTTTTTTAAATATGAAATTGTGGTATCCTCAATATTACGATATATGTTTACAAACAAAATTAAGCAACACGTTCCGTTATTAAGAAATAAAGACATTTTTGAAATAAGAGAACAAACTTAAAAAAAATTAAGTAAGAAGTAAGAAGCATGCTTGATAACCAGAAAATTAAGAGAGATTTTTGAGGTAAGAAAACATTATCTATTAAGTTTATTTTTCAATTAAATAATAAAAATTCTAAAAAAAATTGAAGAATTAAATCTCAATTATTATCTGTTAATTTGAAATAAAAATATGAATGCAATTAAGAATGAATGCAATTAAGGAAACAATATACATAAAAATAAAAACAATATGGAATAAATTATAACTAGTTATAGATTGTTGTGTATTAGACGTTTTACAGAAATGTGCATAATTCTTCGCAGTAATTAACCTCTTTATTCCCCCCTCAAAAATAATTAAAAAGCAATAAGTCAAATTATATTAATATCAATGAATCGTTTTAAATAAATTGTTATCATTTTAATTTTTATATGTTTAAAAAATAGTTAATCGCTTTTAGACGACACGAGTGGAATGAATCAGGCAGATTATTTCGGGAAAATAACGGAACAGTCCATAAAACTGAAATATGAGGCAAAATAAATAAAAAAATTTCCGTAACGTCCTTGCACGTACAAATTACATTGACTTTTTATTTATCTTAGATGACCGGGTAAGGTTGAATATTGTAACAAAATACTAATGAGTTTGACTGTCACACGTGAAGCAGGATTTTATCTTGCAGATAAGACGTGATATTGTGGCCATTATTTTTGTTTGTAAGTAAATTTGTAAAGTAAGGTGATGTTACATTTTGTGGTAGAGTTATTCATAGTTATTCTTGAAGATCCGAGGAAGGTTTGCAGAATTTCTGCTGTTGCGCTTTCAAGAATTTTCTGTTTTCAAAGCGGATTTTTCTAAGACAGTATGTATGTTTTCTTTTTATATAAGTATCCTAATGGTATCATTTTTATTGATGATTTTAATCATCATGATGATTTACATTTCCATGGTTATATATATATATATTATTCGGTAAAATTCCGAATCTAAATCTGTTAACAGATATTTAGCAGACGATTCCTTTTCAGACATTTTATAACTGCCACTATTTTTATTTCAATTAAAATATTATTAAAAGTTAAAAGCAAACTATATTTTTCTTTGATAAACATATTTTTATTAATATTATTTCGTTTATTTTTTTGTATGATAGTTGATGATCAATTGTAAACCTTTTGGAATCTGGCAAGGCTAGTAAAAAATGCTGTGAAGTGAAAAGAATAAACAAACCAATGGAATTCTAAAATGCTAGAAGTGTTATTTTAGTTTTAAGAATTTAAGAAGCTCTACAAACTATAGTTTGAAGTAAAAAAATGGTTAGTTTTCTAGAAAGTATGCAATATTATATATTAGGAATTTTAAATGGTTTTTACTTTAATTATATAAAAGTTTTTAAACCGTTATGAGATAAAAGTTACCTCAAGATTTGAATAACATTGTTCGACAATATTCAAAAAGTTATATGCATCATATTTGCGAATAACTTTAATCAATTCTTTTCTTTTAATTAAATTTACCCCATACTCAGAAAAAATTGTCAGTAATATTAATTATGGAATATTGTAAATAATTTGAAAAAAGTGTGTACAAAAGTTTCAGCGAATGTATATATATTTATAATAATTTGACAGGAATATGAGTTAATTATGAGAGCCAATTCTGATGTATGCATTTTAGGGTACATTGTTTTTTCGAAACATTATTTAACGTATTCTAATACTGTATATTTATGAAAATCCTACTTGTATAGTAATTAATTGTGTAAACGATAATTATTTTTTTAGTTTTTCCTTGTAAATCACAATACGTTCAAAGCTTTTTTAAATTGGCAAAATAAAAAATAAATAAATAAAAATACCCCTAAAAATTTAAACTGTAATCTAATTTTTGTGATTTTTAAGGATGGATATGGAAGAAAATATATTGATGGCAAACTTATGCATAGAAATTAAAGATTTCTAATGTTAATTGGTTGGTATTCAATTAAGAAAATATTGTTAAAAAATCGTTAGAATTTTTTTTTAAAAAAGAATTTGTAATGCCATATTTACGTCTGAGAATTTCATGTTCGAAATTAGTTACATCTCTTTTGCTGTTGAAATTGAATAAATAGCATTACATAAAATTTATAGGATAGATACTAATCTGTGACGATATATGAGTTCTGGCTAATTTTTACTGAATTAAAAAAATGAAACTTGAATACTGATTGCTTGAAGTATTATGTGCATGATTTGGCTATTAACTCCCTTGCCGATCAGATGGTGGATCTATTATGATATTGAATTTCTTATTTTTAATGTAATGAGACATAGTGTTTTTTTTCTTAGAAATATGAGCTTTTAGGCCTTAAAGCCTGTAATACTGACTATCATTTTTCTATTGAAACTTGTTCGAAGGGAAAGGGTGATTCTACCTACAAAATAACTTTAGCTGCAGAGTTGTGAAGAATAGTAATTAAAAATTAGTCTTTAAGGGAATCAAAAATTAATATTACCTATGGAGCTGGGCAATTAGTTATTGCTTTATTATATTATTTTTATTTTAACGGCAAACTATTTTTTTAAAGATCTGTACGAGAAGAAAAAGCAATTTTATTTTATTATTGGTTTTCTTGTATTAAAAGGCTCTCAAATATATTTGATTGACTTTATTTATTAAGCTCAATTACAATATTAAAATAGAGGCTTTCCCCTCTAATTTTAAATGTATTTAAAATTTTGAAATTTTCTGATGACTTAAAATTTTTTTGTCCTCTTACTTTATGAATAGAAGATTTCACAATGACAGTAGTGAAAACGTAATGCATAAAATATTAGTGAATTTTTGAGTATATAGCTATACATATTTAAAATGCCTTTTATGAAGAATTGGCTTAGCATAGTCAACACCATGGTTCTAGTGCCAGAAAAACCCGAACAAACAGAAGTTATGAAAAATAAAAACTTGAACTTACGTAGAAAAGAGCAAGAATACATGAATAGCCAACGATTCAAACTTAAATCTATTCAAGCATAAGTTAAAAAGATATTTAAAAGCGTTAAATCGTATTGTCATAGTTTTATAAATAAAATTCTAAACATAGTCATTAGGTTATAAAACAAAAATCTCTATTTTTTCGCTTTTTTTAAATTAATAATTTTAATTTATAAAAACAAATTTATAACAATGATAATTGAATACATTAAAAGTTTAGAATTTTTCATACAAAAAGTTGAAACTCAAATTAGCATAAAATTTTTTTAGACCACTGAGTTTCAGTAAACATACAACGCGTAATTAAAGTAAACATAATGAATAAAAAGATTTCAAGAAAACAAATAATGTTCAGAAAATATTTACATTGTGTATTATTTACGAATAATATATAATTTTAAAGTTGAATGGTTTTATTTATTCTTTTTTCAAACCTTCACCAAGTTGTATGATTATTTACAAATGTAAACCACGTCCCGTTTCTGAAGGAAAAAAAAAGTGTTTTAAATGACGTGTTTAATATCAAATTTATAGGCTAAATACTTTCACAGAATTATTTTGTAGGTCAAATCCTTTCTCACTCCCTCACACGAAATTGTTCCTATTCACAAAGAATATAGGTTATTTCAGCGAAAGAAATGAATAAAAAAGTTCAAATACAATGTAATATTAAAGTAGTTAATCTTTTTTCAAGAAATTTGAATACATAAATCTAGAAAGGCTCAACATTCGAGTTATTTATCAACTCAACATAAAATGTATTTAAACTGTGAATTTTTTCTAAGCAAAAGAGATATTATTCTTCCTTAAATACAATGTTTTTATTGTTTCTATTGCACTATGACTAATTGTAATTTCTATTTTATACATATTGTGGTGGTTGTAGTTCAGATACTTTTTATGTTAACTGAGACTGAGATTAAGATTTGCAAGTTGTAGTTTACTGTGCATGTATTTTAGACCTAAAATTATATTGAATTATAATATTAGGCTAATTTTAAATAAAACTAGTCTCTCTGACATTCACTTAATGGCTGTCGGCAAAAAGCAGTTGTACCTGCCAGAAGAAAATATTTTATATTTAAATCTGAAATTAAAAAAAAAAAAACAGATTAAATGTTTCGATTTGTGAAAAGTATAAAATTTGGAATAGTAGTTATTATAGAATTTTAATAATGCAATTTTGTCCGAAGTGTGATAAACATTAAAATTTGCTTGGACTCTTTGTGGTTTCGGCCATTTTTTTGGAGAAATGTGAGAGTTCATTCAAAATTCTAAAGAAAGTTATAAAAAAAATAGACAGTGAAAATGGAGGAAATTCTAATTCAACATAAATGGATTATTTTTTTCAAATAAAATTTAATATCTGATAGATAATTTAGAGTACTCAGAACGAATAACTCATTTTAATTATAAAAGAACAGAGAATATTTGCATCTAATGGCAAATTGAATATCTTTTTTAACTTTAATTTTGATTCCATAGTTTTAAAGTCCATACCCATAAATGGATATCTTCAAAAATAATGTCAAATGTAAGTAATGTAAAAATGTAATGTAAGTAAAATACCTCAAAAATTAGCATAATATATGAGCATAAGTGAAACAATTATAGTGAAAGGATTTGTATTTAAATACGCTAATAATAAAATTTTTTAAAAATAATAAATGTCATGTAATTTTAAAAATATAAAAAAATACATGATAAGTTGCATGATAAATAGCATCTACAGATTAATACTATTTTGCAATAATAATGCCTTTAATATAGGCTTTATAAATATTGTTAAATAAAATCTCTTATGAGTTTGATTAACGGTATATTTTCCTAATTTCGCATATGTTATTTTTTAGGTAGTCAGGTAGTCAGCGATTTAAGCCTAATCAGCGTTTCTTGTTTTTGTAGTAGGGCCAACTAGGGCCAAGAGTACGACTTTTGCTACTCACACATCACATTCACTTTCCCAACCCCTTTTACTGGGGGTGGAGCATTCACACATCCATCGGACAGAACACGGAAGAACAACCATGCCCGAACCGGTAGTCACACCCGGGACGCCCATATCACGGAGAAGACACGCTACCTCTATTCCAGGACGCCGGCGTGGTTGTTCTTCTATGTTTTATCTCTAAGGTGTATGAATGTGCGTCTCTGTGAAAAGGTGCTGAGCAAGCGAATGTGATGAGTAGATGTCGTAAGTCGTACACTTGGCTCTAATTGGTACTACTTCAAAACAAGAGACCCTCATTTCGGCTTAAAAATAGCTGATGCATGGACATTAGAAACACCAAAAACATTCATCAATTTATTGGACCGTGAATTGCCGAAATCAGACGATGCTACTGCATTTGAAATTAAAAAAAAAAAAAAAAACGTTTATTTTTTGTTATGATAATATTTCTTTAAACCTGTTGCCTACCAAAGCATTCTGACTAGAAATCGTCGAGACTCGTCGACTCGAGTTGTATCTGCGATTGTTTTTATCTTCCACCCTATCATAAATTGACCGGTAA
Organism: Argiope argentata; assembly: GCA_026289955.1. Classification (NCBI taxonomy): domain Eukaryota; kingdom Metazoa; phylum Arthropoda; class Arachnida; order Araneae; family Araneidae; genus Argiope; species Argiope argentata. The sequence goes on from JAOUZG010025633.1 coordinate 4,224,806, forward strand.
TCCAAACACTTAATGTTCTGATTTCGTGTTTACACTTCCCCGCATATCGCTGTGAGGCAAACAGATGAATAAAGAAACCTCAAATGCCTTAAAGAATTTGAGGTTTATCTTTCTGCACTAAATAATATAAATAACTTGAACTGTATTCCAATTTGAACAAATACACTGTTCTATTGCCATTTTGAAAATTTCGTACACACAGTACCATTTTTATGAGCTGTAAAAGCTGTTCCAAAGGAAAAAAAAGTTATGAGCTTTCGTTTATAATCGATAAAGGACTTCGAAATCGGGTCACTCGAGACAGCAGAGCCATAAAATAAAGGAAAAAGTTCCCGAGTAAATAATCGAAAGTGAAGTTTAATGATGATTACAAAGCGAAAGGGGGATTTCCTCTTCCGCAAAGTTATCTGACCCGACCATCGTTGCTAATTAACTAATATTTTTTTTCTATCTCTCCATTACGTTTCTTTTGACATAAGTGTTGTTTTGTTCAGTGTCTGAGCGTTCCCGTTCACTGAAAGTCTTCAGATGAAATTTTATTCGCGGGAAGTGAAATAAGATTCGAACTATTAAGAAAAGGAAGTTCTTCCTGCAACGGAGTCGATTCCGAACCTCAAGTTGCCGGACAAAGGTTGTATTCTGAGGTTAGAAGTCGACACCGTTGAAATATGAGCTTCCTTTTCGTAATAATTACAAGTTTATTTCGGTTCTTTATATGTTATAAAAGATCTGCTTTGAAGTAGCAGATGAATGGTGGTTCAGTTGGATGAGATTATTACCAGCAATGAAACCATGGAAATAATAGCAAAATTGAAGACAAATATTTTTATATTAACTGTTTCCAAAATTTTTAGTGGTTATAGGGTAAAGGTTATAGGGTCGAGCCTTGACATCATTGCAAAAGCAGGCTTTATTCATATTACCCCATTGCGGTCCGATGTCGAGTGGGACTCGACATTGAAGACTGTGCATCATTTTGACGTTCTATTTATTTATTTTTCAAATTTAATTGTTAAAAACGCCTACATAATGGTTAAGAGATGCAGATTAAATTTTCAAAGAAATTCGGCTTAAAAGAATTCTATATATTTAATTTTCATAGCAATAAACAAATCTTTGTATTAGGTGTATAATTTTGCATCTAATTATTTTTCGGACTGCAAAGGGTTAAGCCCTCTGGGATCTGATATTACAATTTGTATATGAGATTATTAGTTTAGGTTTTCCCTCCGTCATCAAACTATTTTAAAATATTAGTTTCTTTATAACTCTAAAAATTTTATGTATATATATGACTATAAGAAAATATAAAAAAAGAATAATTTCTTACTTCAGAAAGCACACATTTTTTAAAATGCTCACACTTAAGCATACACTTCAAAATGCATAAAAATAAAACATCGTTGCCTTTCTCAGTGTTTCAAAGTCTATTATTAAAAAAAAAAACAGATGAGAAGATGTACGGATTTAAGTTTCTATAATAGAATGGAAATTAGCTTCAATTCTGTGGAATTTACATCAGTATCATCAGCTAAGGTTGTATCAGGATCATGAACTCAAATTCGAAAATCCATCGTGAAAGCCCCCGTTTCTAAAATCCCGTTCTTTGCGTGTCATGGTTAGTGACTGTTCTGTTTGACCCTGGCCTGGCTTTGTTGCTGAAGAGCATTCTGCTTTTATCTCTGAAATGATCTTTCCATCCTCATAGTAAAATGTCACTCTTCTGAAATTTTATCATTGTCTATTGATTTTCTGAATATTATCTGGGAGAATTTTTTTTAAAGTTTTAAAAATATATGTTTAGGACAATCGAATTTTTTCAATGATGTTTTTTTTATCAAGTGGGGAATATGTTTTTGGAATAACTTGTCATGAATTTTCTAGATGATTTGAAAGGCATTTAAAAAATTAAGATTTTGAGGGTTAAAAATTAGGATGTTGAAGGTTAAAAATAAGGATTTTGAAAGTTTTCAAAGTTTTGCCAAAACAATATTCACATCGTTCTTTAAAATATAAATCGTCTGTCTACTTTTAGACACACACACACACACACACACACACACACACACACACACACACACAGACACACACACACACACACACACACACACACACACACACAATAACTAAGTAATTGATAAATAAAATATTAGTTATTGCTAAATATTAAATTAGGAAATAATTTTCATAACAATTAGAAAATAATTCTAATAAAATCGGATAGAAAACTCCTTTTTCTTTCTCAACTTTCAAAATAAGATATCTTTTATTAATTTTAATTTAATCATTGTTATATAATATTTTCAGTAATACATATTGTGACAAGTAGAAATAATAAAGCATTTAATTTTCGTTTACTTTCAAGAGAATGGGTTTTATTATCTAGCATTTAAAAAAATTTGAACTCAAAAATAACTTTAAAGTTATTATAGAATTTTGATTTAACAGAATTCTTAAATATTTATTGATAATGAAATAAAATAGGATCAGTTCAAATATTGAGTGTCATGCTGACTATGCCTATGGAAAAAATTAAGATAAAAAGAATAATATTCTTAATTTTAATTGATAATTGATTTTCAATTGATTAAGTTCTAGGACATGATACTTGTAAAGCAAAATGTACGAGTGAAATTAAATATCCTGAAAAAAAATTTCAATTTCGCCAAGTTCTCAAATTGTTGTAAGTTCACTAGACAATTGTTTATTTTAATTATTCGATAATTCAAAACTAGGTTTAATGGCAAAGTACTATTCAATTGTAAATAATCTGAAAGCGATTGTTTAATTCCCGTAAGTGTTCTGAAACTTAGAGGCCTTCAGTTTATTGATCTTTAATCCTACTTTACTAGTGAAATAACGATATATGCAAAGTATTGTTTGCAGTCATTCTCACTATAAACGGCAGCAAATATTGATGTTTCCATCGATTATATTCAATTCTGCGGGTACCCGTTGGTAGCTGTCAAGCACCAAATAAATTTTAAGAATTGCCCAACAAGGTTTAAATATTTTAAATTTTTTTTTCACTTTTGTTATAACCAAAAGCTTATGATGAAAATTGCTTCATGCTTAAAGTATATTAAAAATGTATAAAACAGTAAATTAGATAATAAATATTATATTAAAATTAAGATCTTAAATGATTTAAAAACAATTTATCTTTTTAGTGAAAGTATCTTTGTATTATTATTGTTTTCAAGAATTCATCAATTTAGACTTATGCTATTCTTTATGATTCAGCTTTTAAAAAGACATTTCATGCTTAATTTCCTGTCATAATTGGCAATTTTAACATTAAAAAATACTATTTCTATTTTTTATTCACTCTTAGATCGCAAAATTTTTAATCTAAAAATAGATAAAATTTATTTATCTTTTGTTTTTCTATATGATTAACTATTTTGTGAAATAAAAAGATCGAATAGTTATAAAAATATCTCTGAAAATTTATTTTGCATAAGATTAGATAAGCGAATAAATCAACCCCGGTAGACAACATAAAATTTTAAATTCATTTATTCAGTCCTTAAAATAAGATAAAAATGCTGAACTTCTTTTTGAATAAATTAATTGAAACACATTTTAATTATATTTAAATACAATTAAGTTCATAAAATACTTTATATATATATTTATTTTAATTGAAATATTGTAAACTAATAGTATTATATATATATATATATATATATATATATATGTTCTTAAGATGTTAAGATTAGGGTGGTTAAGTATTAAAAAATTATTTTAAGAATTATTTAAAAATGTTGAAATAATTTAAAATTTAATTGTATTATAACCAAAAACTTATATTTTATTACAGATAAAATAGATTCCTTTATTATGTAATAAATAATATATGCCAGAAGTGGAAATTTCAAATTATTTAATGAAAAAAAAAAGAATTTATGTTCGTTATTATCATATTAAATTATTAAATATTATAAATTTGAAAAGAAAAAAAAATGATTTACTCAATTACAAAATGCATTCGAAACTTTTTTCGGTTTGAAAACTTTTACGGAATACACTTGAAGGGGTGAAAAATTTGAGTTTCAAATTGGTAATTTTGTTTTTCTGGCCACAAGTGATTAAATGTTTTTGAATCGATGCAATATAATAATGTTTCCAAACAAGGAAACATTTAAATTATTTTATGTAAGTTTCTAAAAATATCTTGAATTATCTGAAAGAAAATCAAAGGACATCGTCATTTATTTAAGTTTCCTATCGCCCCAAAAATTAATTGATTTATCCTAGAAATTATCCTCTTATCTCACAATTCTGATAGGGTTAAATAAATGGCCCGTTATATGCTCAATTAATTGTACACTTTTCCTCTACCACTGACTTGAATAATGATAAACAAATAAACAATAAAGGTTTTCTTCTAATGAATAATTTCCGAGGTTTAAAGCTTCCAACAATTTCCTCATTAAAGAGAGAGATAGACGGAACTGTCCCAGCAATTCTCGTTTTGGCATTGAAGGTAAACAAGAGTTGCAATGGTGTCCCTTCAGTTTTTATGTCCAACAAATTTTGGTTAATTGCAACTTCATTCAAGTTGGTATTTTGTTATTCAGTCGGCGTCCTATTCGTTAGGATTCTAAGCAAGTATTGCACGTTGAAGTAATTTAAAAACTTGTAAACAAGAAATGCATTCGTGATTATTAATGACTTTGTTTCACCTTGCAAGGCAATTCATGCAATGTTTGGAAGAAATAAAATATTATTCACATTCTAAAGCACAAGGCTTATTGATTTATTATATAGTAATATATTTTATAACACTTCATTGATACGATGGATTTTTATTTGCTGTTTTAGGTGGGAGACTAAATTTTTCTTCGGATTAAATCAATAATCTCTTTTACAAAAGGTTTTCATTTTAAAATAAAACAGAGCTTTACTCTCTGACGAAAAATATACTTTAAAATAAAATCTTCTAAAAATTTAATTGTTTTAAAAAAATCTTTAGACCAGAAGGCTGCAGCTTTGATTTTATTGTTGGTTTTGAGAAGAATAAAATTCCACAAATTAGGCTTAAAAGTAAAAATTTACATTCCAATGAAACTCACCAGAGTAGTTTCTGGAATACTTATATTAATTTGATCTGGTTTTAAATCCATTAGATAATCTAATGATTTGTGCCATTCATAAATATTTTTCCGTTAGTTTGGAATCGATTTAATTTATGAATCTATGGATTTGTGCTCTTCATAAATTAACTTGCATTAGTTTGAAATCAATTTAATTTATGAATCTATGGATTTGTGCTCTTCATAAATTAATTTGCATTAGTTTGAAGTCAATTTAGTTTATGAATGTATAGATTTGTTCTTTTCATACATCAATTTTAATAAGTATTAAATTAATTTATCAACACTTAAAATTTTAAATGCCAAAAGTTAGCACTGAAAAAGTAATATCAGTAGCTTCCATTTAATTGGCGATCTCAACTACGTGTAAATAAAGTTAATTAATGACTTTAGCCGTAGTTAAATTCCTTTTTTAGTATCTGATAAATTTTTTTTCTTGACGAGTTTTGAAATTAATTTGTGTTAGTTTTAAATCAATTTAATTTATCAATATATGAATTGTTGTTAAAATTTCAAATGCCAAAAATTAGCACTGAAGAAATTATATCAGTGGCTTACACTTAATTGACAATCTCAACTGTGTGTACAAAGTATAACTTCCTGACTTTACACCTACATAATTTTTTTCTCAATATCTAATATATGCTGTTCTTTTTCAGATGAGTTTTAGAAGATCTGACATTGGCAACCAGAGGCCACTGACTCAGAATCCCCACGAAGGGATTCCGCAGCAGTTTCAAAGGATTCAAAGCAATCGCATGATGTTGGATTTGAGACAGCAGGTACAGTGGCAGAACAAAATCATTCGAGAGCTGAAAATCGAGCGCGACCGGCTGACCAAAGAGCTAGCCTCGCGCCTGTTCTTCGTAGAAGCGCAGCTTCGAAGAGAACAGAAGCACATCGAGTCTCTTTTGAATGAGAAAGACCAATATATCCACTTTCAAGACCTCCAGATCGAATCCTTGAAGTCCCTGCTCTCTCAAGTGGATCTGGATTTCCGACACAACCAAGACTGTTCTCACAGATCCCGTTCTGCGTCTACGAATGCTTCCGGAAGACGCTCGAAAATGTCAGCACCACCATTGTCTAAAAGGTACTCTGTAGCCATTGATGAGTACATGAAAGACAATGGCATTGTCTCCAGAGCTTTGCCCGTTGTCGTCCAAATGGAGGCAAACAAAGAAAAGAAAGAGTGCTCATCCCAGCAGAAACTTCGTTCTCGATGTATACGTACCTTAAGCCTTCCAGATTTGCATCGGAATAAGGTATCAACTACCGAACGCATTGGTCCAGATCAGTGTTATGCGCCCTATAATGGTTTTGGTGGTGAACAGGTTCTGTCACAGGATGTCATTGACGAGTTAGCAGCCAGGCGATGGGCCTCTGACTGTGACTCTGAGCACTCAGATTCGCTTGATTCGGGGATATCCAGTCCAAGTATCACTTCGAGAAATCTGCATCTGGATGAAATACCTCATCCGGTGCTACCGGACGATCGTAGTGTCAAATCGGACAATATCCCCACCAGGCGCGGCTGTGCTTTAAGCAACTTTCTGAATCGAAAGTTTTCGTTTTCGTCGACCCAACTGGAAAAGATCAAAGATCGTGATGATAACGAGGAAAATCGTTGTAATAACACACTGACAGCAAGTAGGAGGCATAACTCCTTTTCTGAAATCAAAACGAAGGATTTCCAAGAAGCTTGCAAAGAGATCACCGTGCAAAAGGTCATGGAGGAACAGAAACCGAGGAAATTCATCAGTTCTGCTAATAGAACTTTCGGAACCAATCATCGATCTGTTACCAAACCCCGAGACATAAAGTTTAGGAAACTCTTCAAATTTCGTCGTCGTGCAGAGCCCACCGAGCAGGAAGTCATTCATTGCGAAGATTATATGACGGTATGAGAAGTGGTATGAACTGAGATGAAAAAAAATCAAACAGACTCATTTTAATGTATTTTAGTTCTTGAATAACATTATTCTAGTTCGTGAATTCGTCATTAGAGTTGTGTTTTGTTTGTTACTTTTAGTGAGATGGGAACTGAGTTTGGGAAGTATTATTTTTATTTTTCTAGAAAATATTTTGATGGAAAACTGAGATAAAAATTTATATTTGGTGTTAAATGTTACAGAATGAATATTCATTTTCCTAATATTAAGATTTTATGAATAAGAGATTATTTTTTATCTGTGTGTGTTACTTTATAGCGTTTTATTTCATAAAATTAAATAGAAATTTGTGTTTCTATAGATTTAATTAAATTATGTAAGCAAATTTTGGCATGAGGTAAAAAATATTTATGTAAATATTTGAATGTTTAATTATTATTATTATTGAAAATATTTGAATCTTTCAGTATTAAAATCGTTTGCAATGCACTAATTTTGCTTATTACCATTTTTGGTTTATTCTTGCTAACTGTTTATATATAATTAGAGTTAGATATGCAAAATTGAACCTACACAGACCATAGTACATATATTTCATTTATGACTAGTTTACAGAGGTTTGGAGTTTATTAAAATTCGGGAAAATGCTGTAGTAAAACTTTTTTTTACCGTTTAATAAAAGTAATCGTACATTAAAAGTGATATTTCTATTTTATTTTTCACTGTATAACCGAATCATGATATATTTATTTTTTCTGAAAGGAATAATTTTTTAATAAATGCAAACCCCAACGCATTTTTTTAAATATATATTTTTAATTATAACTATGGTAAGCAAAAACACTGAAAAGAATACAATGGAAAAAAGTATATAATAAAAAAAGTCTAAATAAATGGTTTCAATTTATAAAATTAATCTGAAAGAACATTTAAAAGCCTTTTCTGAACTTGAATCTTGAGTTCATAATTATTCAGTGCTTCCATCATTTAAAAATAATCCGTAGAATTGCAAACCATTTTTAAATAATAATACTTAGTAAAAGGTTACATGGATTAAATTTGACCTTGAAAGCGTTTTTAATCTTCTCGATGTGTGAATCCGCTGGCGGATTTCTTTTTATTCTTTTATACGAATCATGTTTTCTCCCTTATTTTTAAAACAATTTTACTGCTGTTTAATATGAAGTGTGTTTCTCAAAAGGAATAAACAAAGTGTTTTTTTATGCTTGAGATGTATGGTCCATTTTTCTTATTTCATTTTTTAGTACAGACTAAAATATTTTGATTGAATTTATACTGAATTAAGAAAAATAGTCAATTCATGCTTTCATTATAAAAGAAATATGGAATGTCGAATCAATTTTAGAATTTACTCTTACCTTAGTAGAAAAAGATATGTCGAGATGCCACAGTTAAGCGTAAGACAATATGCATTTAGACATAAAATGATATGGGCAATTATTTTTGTCACTTTTCTCCATTGCCGTGTGAAATCCATTAAGATGCAATAAAATGTTGCATTTTTAAAATTCTTTCTGAAGAATAGCAAGTGTTACCGAATTTAAAATATTCTTGTATAAATTTGCAGCATTTATTGAATCCTTTTGTGATTTTCATTTTTTCATTAATTACGTAAATGAGAAAATAGGGTAATTGAACGAGATTTGATGAATTCGAAGTCGAGAATTTGATTAAACTTCTCGTTTTAGACTTTTCTAACTTCGGAAAATCCCTTTTTGGAAAAAGGTTCATCTGTTCGTCTTTCTGTCTATCTATGACAAAGATAACTCAACAACGCTTTGAGTTAGCTGTGGCGAAGAAAAATGCTTTGAATTATAAGGCTGAAATTTGGTTTATGGCCACTACACCAAATCTGTAAATTTCTATCAAATTTTGAGGAAAATCCATTTAGAGGAAGTCCGCTTATACAGCTTTTCGGATATAAGTTCACGCGATAATTGCAAAACAAACCAAAGTAAGATGGATAAAAGTGTACATACGTTTAATATCTATAATGTACACATCAATCAATTTTTGACCCAAATTCAACGAGGAATTGAACACTTTTTAGTCTGTACTTTCAAAAACTTTTAAACACAATAATTCGAAAAAAAGCAATACTTTTAATGTATCAAGTTTAGTATGCATTTTTTGAGTGAATTATAGCTACGTATCAAATTTTTGTTCCCACCGATTAAGAAAAAATGTGTTTAAAACACAAATTTGATTTTTCAATACTATTAACTCAAGCCAAGAATTAATCGCCAAAAATCTCGCCATGGCGATAAATTCAGTAAAAGTCTAAAACTATCGCAAAAGTTAATATTTCGTTACTAATTTTCGCCAATATCTCACGCAAGGTGTTTTCTGGTATAATATATTTATTAATGTTTGTGTGATAAAATTATGGGGAGATCCCTTTCCACTTTTTAAAATATTAATTAAATATTTTGATCCCCACTTCAAGAGAAATTAATTCAAATACGATTTTCAAAATATATATAACATATATAAAATTATACAAAAAATTAGGATAAATATTTATTTTTCTTTTCATTAATGCATTACGTAATAATGGTTATGTATCAATATAAATAATTCAATTTTTTTTACCGCCACGTTATTACTCTTATGAGGTTTTATAAAAGATAGAGGAGTACACCATCCGCCTAAGAAACACTAATTATGATTATTCCACAAAACATTCTACATTTCATCCGGACAACATTCAAAATAGATTCCACCAGCTGTCTGATACAACAATATTCTATTGTTTACCATAAACTACACCGTCGCACCATATTAAATTGGACTAAAGTATCAAAACATTTCATTTTATTGCATCTTGAAAGTATAAAACTACACTGAAAATTGATTTTTTTTGAAAAAATCATATAAAATACTTATATTATTTAATTTTTATTTAAAAAAAAGATTCCAAAAACACGTATAAAAAAATTGCTTTGAAAAATTGGAATACATATTTTTTACTCCCCCCCCAAACAACAATAACAATAACAAGGAATAAAAAATTCATCTAATTTAGTAGTTTATCGTAGGATTTGCTCACAAATTTTTAGGTTAGTGGACAATGTGTTTGTTAGGACCGAACTTGCAACAATAGGGCTTGCTGCCGAGTAATGTAGCCACTAGAAAAAAGTTATTACTCGTGTCCAGTGGATGATATCTAGTTTATGCAATTTTCACCACGTGCTCTCCCACCAATGAGTCTCCCACTATTTTGCAACAAGCGTATAACAAGCGGATGTGAGTTATTGGTAGTGATGTAAGCTATTGTTTCTAATGTGCCTGAAGACTTTTGCTGCCGGTAGAGGGTGTAAAGTTGTAGAAAGTTGCTAATTCAACGCCGCGGGTCACCATTGTGGAGTATGAGCAGGTTAGGACCGTACTAGCAACGTTAGGGTTTGTTACTGATTTACATAGCAATTACTCGTGTAAGGTGGATGTTATGTGACTTATGAAGATTTCATCTCAGGTTATTTAACAAATATATAAATTTTTGAGTGAAGCAATAAGCTGTATTTTTATTAATTCTTTAAATACTGGTTCACAGATAATAAATAACGTGATAACTTTATTTATTGCCTCATGAGCCATAAAAATAACAACAAAAACTTTTAAATTGAGCTAATCACTTATTCTATCATTAAGGAACTAATATAAAATTGTGAAAAATTACTATGCGGAAATATTATGAAAAATTATCATTAACAAAAAATATGCAACGGATCTGAATTTATTAGTTTGTTTTTACAGAGAGATATTACCAAAATTTAAAATTTAAAAAAATAGTCTTTAAATGTCAATATAAAATTTATGTAAAAAAATAACAATAAAACTTAAATTAAAAAATTACTATAATTTCCCAAATAAAGAATGCAGAAAGAAATTGAAATGTTTTAATTATGAAAGCTATTTAAAGATTAAGATTACAGAATAAAAATATTTCCGTAAAATCAACTTTTCAATAATTTAATAAATATTCCTACTTTGATTTAAATAGATAGTTCAGTTTTTATTCCATCAATTCCATACAAACAAAGAATATTTAATCATTTAACTTTAAAAACTTCGTACAAATTAAATTCATTGTGCCTAAAAATGTATATATTCTTTGGTTTAATATTTTCATTTTTATACATGGGCTGGGATAGCCTGGTTGGTAGAGTGTTGGACTCTTACTCCTTAGGTTACCAGTTCGAAATTCACCGGCCAAAAGATTCCCCGAGTGTAAAGGTGACTGGCGCTCGTTAAATCTTTTCGTGGTCGCAAAGTCCCCCATGTCGAGAGTAATATCACTGGGGGTACTGGGCCAGAGATGGTCGTTCTCTATTTCAGTTCTAAATTACGATCTGAGATGTATAAATGAATTCGCATGAATGTAGCACGCCCCCTAAAAAGGGTTGCGACGTGTCTGTAGCTAAGTCGTACCCTTGGTTCTAGATGGCACTACTTGTAAAACAAGAGACATATATCTCCGGCTTAAAATCCGCTGATGTATCAGCGGGGCTTGTCCATGGCAAGTGCCATAAGTAACAACAAAAACATTTTTATACATTCATTGAGACTATAAATATATACGTATGTATTTTCAATATTACCTTCAAGATAACTCGATCGAATTCATTTTTATTATTTAAGACTGGAAAGAATACCGTCAACTTTTCAAAGTAAAAAAGGTTAAATATTCGAATTAGAAAGTAACCAAATATTTTCCTTAGAAAATTATTTTAAAAGAAATAATTTTACGTCATTTTAAAATTAAATTTTTTACCAATTTAAGGTTATCAATTTAATTTACGTATAATATTTTTTCAACTCTTATTTTTTTTAAAAAAATAAACGTATTAAAATCAATTTTAATTTTAATCTACTCTTCCATTGCTTTAAAAAGTTATGTGTTATTTCAATTTATAGTTTAAAGAAGTGATTTAACAATGCCTAAAAGCAAATTTAAGTCAATCGTCGAATGAGGAAAAGAGGAAAGAAAAAAAATTTTTGTGATCAAATAAAAGAACTGCGCAAAAGCAATAGCAGCTTTAGGCTACGAAAAATTAATCAATATTTTCTCTTTTTCTCCCACAGAAACTCTCTAAGGGGAAATTATTTTAAAAATATTGCACCACTTTAAATTTTAAATAATTTTCCTTTTCAATCATACTTATTTCCTTTTTTGAGCCATTTTTCTTTCAATGGTTGTTATTTCCTTATACGATTTAATGCTTATGCTTTTGAAATAAGGAAATAATGCCCTATTCTATCATTATTATTTTAAACTTCTCTTTAATTTCAATATACCGTGTCTTAAAAAGGGTATTCTTTCTTTTACGAAAAAGTAGTTTTTACATAAAAATATAGATGAAAGAATTTTAATACCGCCCAAAACCTGATATATAAATCGGTATATATTTGAATCGAAAACATGGACGTTTAAAAGCAGCGAAATGAAATCCTTAATGAAGTTTTTGATCATTTCCCTGTCCCTTATATTCAGGAATTTTATATCCTACTACAACGACAATTAATATAAAATGATATTTAATTTAACTAATTATATGATTTAGAACACAATAGCATATAATATATTTTAAAAATTGTATATAATATGTTTTTCTAAAATCGAAACATTTTCAATTTTTTATATGTGACACCGTGATTATTTTATTTTTCTGACCATTAAAATTTTGCTGTTTCCCAAAAGTAACTAATAATAAAAAAAAATTACCAAAAATAAAAAAAATATCGAAAAAGATTGTTTAATTTTTTTTATTTAATTGACTATTTGTTCCAAAATTAATATCTACTAATTAGAGTTAAAATATCTATAGTCTTTGAAACCATAAAAAAATACTTGAATAGATTTTGGCATCCTATTTAAATATTTCTCCATGAATATAAAAATGAATAGATACTTTAAAACTTAAAAAAAACACCCTCTTTTAATATTTATGAATTTTTTTATCTGATTACCCACGCACAGTTCTTCCGAAATTAATATCTACTCATCAGAATTAAAAAATATATATTATATGAAACAATGAAAAAATACTGGCATAGATTTTGACATCCTATTTAAATATTTCTCCGTGAATATAAAACTGAATAGATGCTTTAAAACTTAAAAACACACACCCTCTTTTAACATTTAGGATTTTTTTTATCTAACTGTCCCCGTACAGTTCTTCCAAAATTAATATCTACGCATGCAAATTTAAATATCTATATTCTATGAAACAATGAAAAAATACTGGCATAGATTTTGGCATCATATTTAAATATTTATCCATGAATATAAAAATTAATGGATACTTTAAAAACTAAAAGAAAAAATCCTCCGCTTATAGCATTTATGTTTTTTTATCTAATTACCCACGCACAGTGATAATATCTACGCATCAAAATTAAAATATCTAAACAATTAAAAAATACTGGCATAGATTGTGGCATCATATTTAATTATTTCTCCATGCATATAAAAATTAATGGATACTTTAAAATGTAAACCCGCTTTTAACATTTATGAAAATATAACTAGCCTTTTTGAATTAAAGGACTTCAAAACATGAAATGGTACATTTCAGAGTTTAGAGACATACAGTGTCAGGACCAAAAGACCCTTCTTGAGAGGTTTACATACATCTGCACATAACTATAAAGGGTTCTAACACATTTTTTTACAATGTTTATATAATGTGCTTCGATTTTAGCGAATTTAGTATATTTTAGCATTTGCATTAGCGTTATTTGACTCTCCTCAATTAGTTTCATTTCTAATCGTTTTTTTTACAATAATTTTATCCGAAGCTTTTATTTGCAAACTGTAGTTCCACCAAACTGTAGATCTTGTAACACCATATGTTACAAGATTTAGAGAGCTCCAGCTTTAAAACCATTTTTTAAATAAAAAACGGGAAGGATCCTCCGTAAATTAGTTTACATACTCTCCAATGCCAGAATTATCCTACGGCTGTCAGGCCAGGCGGCGTCTTGCATGGCATTCACTTTCAATAGTTACGAAATATTAATTTTTGGCGCGAATTTAGCATTTTACTGAATTTGTCATGTCCTCCTTGGCGAGTTATTTGGAGATTAATCTGGCATACAATTAATAGAATCCGAAAATTAAATTCTGGTTTTGGAAGCATTTTTCCATACCAATTGAAACAAAATTGTAATGATAAAATCCTATACCAAATTTGACATATTTAAGTCATTGCATTTTTGAATTATCCTCTTTACAGGTTTCTGAAAATTCAAACCGACGGATAGTCACCTTTTAGTCTGATTTAGCTCAAAATTTGAAGCTTTCTACACTGTATATGTTAAACTTATTTATCATATTTAAACCAATTAGCTCTCTTCATTTTATGGTTGTCGTGTTATATTCGAACAGCCGGGCAAATGAATCTTGTCTGAACAGATTTTACACAAAATTTCATAGAAATCTGGAAATTTTGGTGTTAAGTTCATATACTAGACTCTTCAAACGTCTAAATCAAAGTATTAATGAGTAATATTTGTCCCTGACACACAGACGGACACTTTCCAAAAAACGTATTTTTCGAACAAAGGGAGGTCTAAAGCGTAAAAATTTGTCAAAATCTCGAGTTCGAATTTTTTTGACAATTATTGTACTTTCTCTATACTACATATACGGGAAAGTAATAAGTTTTTTGTTTCAAAACAAACATATTTAGAAGAAGAGCAGCCGGCATCCTGGCTTAGGGGTAGCACGTCCTACCCGTGATCTGGGCTTCCCGGGTTCGGGCATGGTTGATCTTTTATGTTCTATTTGTAAGGAATGTGAATGTGCACCCCTGTAAAAAGGGATTATGCAGGCGAATGTACGCATGAAGTAGCTAAGTCGTACTCTTGGCCCTAATTAGCGCTAATGAAAAACAAGAGACAGCTAAAAATCGTTGACTGCCGTCAATGCGCTTGCCCAAGGCAAGTGCCATTGGTAACAACAGAAGAAGGGCATGCATATCACTAATAATAATAAAGATGAAAGTGTGTGTGTGTGTGTGTGTGCAGAAGCTGTTGCTTTGAAAACCACATCGTTTGATGTAGAATTTCCAAACTTAGTGCGTATACACTTTGGAAATTGGGAACGCACATCACAGATAGAATTTTTTTGAAATTTTATTTAGATATTTAATGAACTAAAAATAGAAGGAAATTTAAAATGTAATCAAACTATGAAAACTATTTTAATTTTGATTCATCTTTGAAATTCATTGTTAAAAATTACGCAAAAAAGATTTTTTTAAAAATTACTATAATTTATAATTAATTAAATTGGTATAGTTAAAAAACATTTTAAAATGGTGAAAAACTGCGTTTCATGTTAAAATATTACAGAATCACTGAACACATCAAAAATATTTTTTAATTTTTAATTAATCGTAATTCTAACTAAAATTTTAAAGAAAAGCTCTGGAAGGTCCATTTTTTATCTGTCGAGGTAAATCTTTGTCGAATTTGGTAGCTCATTCTCAAACAATCGGTAATGTATAGGAAGAATGTCCCTTTAAGTACATTCTCCAATTTTTTTAAAAGCTTTTAGTTATTGATGAACCAATGGAAGACAAGGTGAACACTTTGTCGTTTAAGGATTGTCAATGGCTAGCTATTTTTCCCCACTAAAAGCAATAGAAGGAGAAGTAGGAGATTATAGAAGATCCTTCGAGTCGGAAAAAAGCTGTTAATATCTATGAACAAATATCGCATTTTCTTTCCATGGTCCGAAGGAAAGTTTGTCCTTTATTTGAAGAGGATGTTTATCTTGCTGGAATGAATCTGTTTTATTAGTGCAATACTAACAGAAAATTCGAGATCAGATTCAGTAAAACAAATAAGTTATCTTACTCTACCATAAGAGAAGGTTCAGTGTGATTTTATATGGTCACTTAGCATTGCTTTTTATACATAATTAGACAAATTATTATTCTTTTTTTATGTAGATATAAGAAAAAGTTAAACTGTAAATGTATTAATTAAAAGCAGTTTTATCACATTTTATACATCTTAGTTCCAAAAAGAGGAAATGAAGAAAAAAGTCTACATTAATTAATTTTATTTTTGGTGCGGAAAAAAAGAAAATTCTTATTTTTTTTTTCTATTTTAAGAATTCAAAGTTTTCATTTGGAATAAATAAATAAAAAAAAATATCAGTAATTGTCCATTTAGAAAAAAATCTATGAATGTATCCACAGAAATTAAAAAAAACTACAATAAAATTGTTTTTTTAAATAGTTGGAACTGTAATGATTATGACGGACTAGTTAAAATAATTTGGCCACTTTAAAATTGAATTTTAATTTATTTATTTATAATTCAATATCTCATTTATTGTTAGTAGATATTATAATAACTTACATATCATAAAGACGTTTAAAAGAAACTAAAGAAATAATTTAGCAGATGAATTTACCAAATTCACCACATTATCGGGTATTCTTTTCAATATCCCTTTTCTTTCTCAATTTTTAAAATGTGGAATTAAAAAAAAATTGATGGGAATTAGTGATAAGGGTCACCAAGAGAACATCCATATTTAATTTAATCTAATTTTCACCTCGGGTATAGGAACCAGGAGGTCTCGGCAAATGTCACCATCAGACTTGAAAAGAAATGAAAATTTAGAATTTAAAATCCCGTAGTGGCAAATGCCATTGGGAGGACCAAAAGGGATATACCAGTCTGAGATGCACTTCTTGAAATAATGAATACATCCAATTATATATGCATAAAATATTCCAACTGTTATTAAGTATCTAATATATATATATATAAAATTCAAAGGAAAACAAAAATACCAATCACCCAGGCTAGACCACTAGTCCGATTTTGCCAGTTTTTATTTCATAGGTAAAATCATGAATTATGTGTAAAGGACAAAAGATCGCTTCTTTTCCTATGCTCTCCATTTCCTCTAAATAAATAAAGAGTACACTACTTCTCTGTACATTCTTAGTAAGGAAAACCTTTAACCAATTTTTTCAGCTACAAGAACTAAATAAAATACTTTATGTGCCAAATTCGGCTATTTTTATTTCAATGGAAATTGCACAGTCCTGAGGTACGTTATTAATGGTCGCCTACATCTTTCTCTTCAGATCGAAAGATATTGCCAAATAAATCTTTGATAGAGCTCTCAGCCTGAATAACTGGTACAATTTCATTATTTTCACCACTACCAAATTGACATTTAGAAATATTTCTAATTATTCAAAATGCTCTATCATTATTGTGGATTATTAATTTTAAATGGTATTTTCTTTTGTTGTGATAAGTGCAGTTCGTTAAAACTGATAGTATATTTAATTATTTCTAACATATTTAATTATTTCTAAGACATATTTAATTATTTCTAATTGCTTTCGGTGATAATATTAATGGTGTTAATATAGTCATATTTTTCATCAAAAATAACTTTACGACTCTTGAAAGTTTTATTCAGATATGAAAAATGTTTAAATTAAATCCTTAATTAGTATTAATAGTAATTAATTCAGTACCATTAATTTTAAAATTAATGATAATGATTAATTTTTAAATAAGTTTAAAATTGATAAAACTAAACATAAATAAAGATTAAAATGAAATATTCTAGGCATATTTCAATGTATCATGTCAGAACATCATTTCTTAAACGGCCAAGCACCACGTGCTCAGGGGAGTTAAATTATATTTTTATTCATTTTAATGGTTCCATCGAATGAGTCCCTTTAGTATTGCCAACGATCCAAAAAAACTTTGTATCGCATTGATTGTTTAAAAACATCTGGCACTTCCTAATTATTTCATTTCATATAATCAAGTGCTCAAAAAGGCATTTTTCTTGTTTTTTTTTTTGCTCGAGTCATTAACTTTTTTTAAAATCATATCCTCTGTAAATGCAATGGCAACATGTTGTTAAAAGTGGATTTTTTGAGATGTTCGTGCAGATAATAAAATCTTCATTTTCCGCCTACGGGTGTTACGCCACACAGCCTAATTCCTAAAACGATATCATATTCTGACATGATAATTAATAATACTGAATAATGTTTTGATGATTAAATATTAATTTTCGAAAAAAATATATGTTAATAGCAGTGCCTATAAATAAAACCATAAATTGCTATTTCTTAAACAATGTAGCATCAAATTTCTTTTTTACATTCTTTTACGCTATGCATACCTGAAGATATTCTGGAATTGTTTAAAAATCTAATTTTGAAAATTTCATGTATTTCGAAACTTCTCAGAACGAGCAAAAAAATATTTTTAAGATTACATTTATGCTTCTATCCCAGCACATGTGAGCAACAATATGAAGTGCAAATAATTGAAATAAAATTTGGAATTTTACATTTACTAAAACTATGATTTCGCTATTAATAAGAATATACAATCATTCTTGACACCAATATGAAATTACAAATCAAGTAGCCACAAATTTTTTTTAAAGAGTATGTGATCTAAAAATATTTAGTAAATTTATTTATTTGGTTAGAAAAATTATTAGTGAAAGGAAAAATAAATAAAAATCGAATATGCATTATTGTATACACATTTTTCAAAAATTTAAAAGTGACACAAATATTGCTGTTTGAATAATATGCTGTTGAATGCGAAGGGAGACACATTTTTGATTTCAGATTTTAGGATTTTTATATTTCTCATTTCTATGATATTTAAACCAGGTTTGAAAAT
The DNA here is from genome assembly GCA_026289955.1 of Argiope argentata. Taxonomy (NCBI): domain Eukaryota; kingdom Metazoa; phylum Arthropoda; class Arachnida; order Araneae; family Araneidae; genus Argiope; species Argiope argentata. The sequence continues at coordinate 4,243,518 of JAOUZG010025633.1, forward strand.
AAAATTTGTTCATTTACCTCTAGCTACACAGGAATGATGAGAAAAGAACTTAATTCTCTGGTTGGATATGCGTTGATTTTTTTTCATTCTAAATTGGATTTTCCATGAAAATTTGATTTTACATTTAAAAATATTTAGAATAAAGAAGCTGAAAATTGAATTGGAAAAAAAATTCCAAATGCTTTTCCGAATTTTCATTTATAAATAGCCTCAAACCTTATGCCAAATGCTTCCTTCTAGTCCACAATTCGATGTCGTTTTCGAATTATGACGTTGCCAAACAGGTACAAACAATACCAAATATTATCAACTCAGAGTTGAGGAGTTCGCGCAGCTAAAGAAGATTTTAATATCTGCATTTTTAATGTCTTCATTTTGAACAGAAAAAAAGATGTAGTATCGAAATGAGTGTTTATTTTTATCATTTTCATGGATGTTCGATTGTTCTATACATTCGAAAAAGAAGGCATTCGATAAAAAGCGAGATTTCCTCATTTCGTTTAAGGCTCTATTAATTGTGTAAAGTTTTATTTTTTCCTCTTTTTTCTTATTCTGGATGATAATTTCAGAGTAAGAATAATTTGAAAAGACCATGTAAGAACCATGAAAATAAAGACAAAAATATATTATTAAATTCTGGAAGAATATTGAAAGAATTTTTTTTTTAAAAAGAAGATAACACACTAAATATAACCAATTTCTTCCAGGAGCATTTTTTGTTATGAAGGCATAAAATTGCAGACAGAATAATCTCGATTTTTTTAAAGAAAATTTTTCAAAACTTTATGAAATGATAAGCGAAATTATGGTAATAAAAATCGTTTGGCCTTTAAAAGTCATTTTAGGTTCAATTTCAACATCATAACTTCAAAAAAGCCAAACAAATTGAAAACAGGATTTGAATTTCTCTTTAAGAACTTATGCAAACTTTTAAATCAAGGTAATTAATTAGTTTTTTTTTCAAAGGATATATCTTTCGCTAGAACTCTGGATTTATCCATTGTTTTTTTTACTGTATAGTATACAGAAAAGGTTGAATAAATTCATGTTCTTTGCAGTTAAATCACTTAGGGGGAAAAATTAAAATTCGACGGGGAGGCATTATTTTTCAAAAAAGCTTCAACAAATAATTTTTAAAAAAATCCAAACATTTACTTTCAACATAATGATGACTAAAAGTTGGCATAGGTTTTGTAAGTTGCTTGACATTTAGTAAAAAACATTGTCAAAACTCTACAAACGCTGTTGACTATTGGATTTAAAGTTAACAAATTTGACATTTTTTTTTCGTTGACAGTAATATTAATTAAGAAAGTTTTTGTTTCAAAATATCAATTCAATTTTTAATGAATTAAAAATTAAACGATATTTAATTTTCTTCATTAATTTTCAGGTCCGTTAGTGCACAAAAACCCATTTCCAACTTCTTTTAAATAAAAACACTTTAAAGTGTAAAATTTTATTTCCGTTAAATGCTTTTTAATTTTACTAAAATTTGAAAAATTATGTTATGGGAGATTTTTTTAACGTTAAATAATTTAAGTGAACTCACAGAACGCTTAAGTGATACAGAACAATTCAGTTATATGTTTCAATTTGGAGTCAGGCTTCATGGTATAACCTTTATTAAACAAGTCAGTAAGAGTAAGGCAGTAAAAAAATATTTAATTTCTGAATTTGTTTTTTACAATTTCATAATTGAGGAAAGTATCAAGCATTTTATATAATTTTATGAAGCTATGCATAATTCAAATACACAAATTGATATAATAATATATATTTATACATAATCGACAAAAAAATATTTTAGAAACAGGAAATAAAATAAATATTTTGAATTTTATTTATTATTAGATTGATTCTTGAATTTGATGTAGAATCGATGGCGTAATATCATTTTTGAGAAAACAGAAGTTTAAATAAAATTATGCAGTTTAAAAAGGTGAGACTTTTAGATTAGCATCTTTTTTGCAAATTGCTTGATTCAAGCCTTAAACATTATGTTGCAATATAATAAATATTTAAAAAGCATAAAATTGTATCCGCTATGGTATTAGTATAATTTACAGAAATTTTCTATAATTTCAGGAAACACAAATGGTTTTATTGAAGTTCAATTTTAAAAATGTGTTTCATGGCTTAAAAAAATCTATCGAAAAATTTGGCGATTCAGTTTCTGAATAATTTTGATTTTCTGTTTGTTTATACTGTAAACACAAATAAAAAAAAATCAGTAACATTTAGAATTGTAGCATATAAAAGTGGAATTGTCACATTGACATCAAAAATTTTCTAATATTTTATTTCTACGATGTTTTTCTGTATTCTGAGTACTATAAAACGTCAAGATATTGTAGATCTATTGCATTAAATTTTGAACTAATATTTAATCTCCATTGAAGATTAGTTATTTTTTTTTAAATTTCAATTAAAAAATAATTCTGCGAATAACTTACAAATTAAGGAATTAACAGATTTTATATTCAAATTTTAAATTTATTCTTATATATTCAAATAAAAATTTGTCAAACATGAAATTAAAAATTTCAAATATCTTTAAAAAAATAGAAGAAATAAATAATGACGAAGAATTTAGAATAACAAGTCATATTCTACAAAATATCGTTGAAAAAATATTGCTATTCTAAATTCGTATTAAAGTAGAGAAATCAGAAATGAAATTATATGCGATTTTATTCCTTTAATTGACATAAAAAATGACCCCCCCCCCAAAAAAAAAGATTACAGAATGCGTATGCAAATATATAAAAACTAAACCGTAAAAGGAACTCCTTGAAAAAATTAAGTAAGAAAAAAAATGCATTCCAGTCTAATCCATATTTTGTGAAATAAATATCATGTTTCGATGCATTATTTCTTTTGTGCAAAAGTTTAGTTTTATCATATTCTAATAGATGGCAGCACATAACCTAGCAATGAAAATTCCGATGACTTGCAATCATTACTGTCAAAGAAACTGCTAATACAGATGAGGAAATTGACTGTATATCTTTCCGATAGAAATAAAATCTGTTGAAAGGAATGTTGTTTCTCATACAGATCCAACATTAAATGTTTCACTAATTTTTTTTCTTTCAAAATTCACCCGCTTTTAATTTTGTCCTTTCTTCCTAATTTAAAAGGGGAAGAGCTGTGAGAGCATGACGATAATGATGCAAATTAGTTCCAGCTCCTTAAATTTCCTTTAAATCTAAATTCAGCTCTTCTATTTAATTCACTTCCCAAATTAGACAACCAACTTGAACTAGATGATCTTTAAATGTAGATTTTGCGATTGATTTCAAACATTGAATAACTTTCCGAATATCAAAACATTCACTTTGCGTTGAAAACTTCACTAGGAGGAAACACCATCGAACGAACCTGATTTATTCGAAAATAATTTTTAAAAAGTTTTCAAATTAATTTGATATAAAAAAATAAAATGCATATAATAAACAAAATTTTTTATAAAGCAATAAAATAAAGCTTAGAATTAATCATATCACTAAAAGTAAGCTATGAGAATCTCAGAATTCTTGAAATTCTTGAAATTTGGCTACAATATTATATTATATTATATATATATATATATATATATATATATATATACCCTGAATTGCAAAATATTGAACTTCGCCAATAAATTTAATTTACTATGATTACATATCCGGACATACAGGCGCAAGAGCCATAACTACCTATACTTACGTAGTTAGATGATTTGCCTTTTCATTCACACAATGGGGATGGCAGGTAGCAAATATGGGGAAAACAGTAGGTGGAATATATGTCTTAAAAGGTGGATGCATCTGGTCAACAAAATCAAGAACCTGTTTCAATTCCTAATCTAAAATGAGGGCTATTTGTGTCTTGGAGAGACTTCATTTTCCGGACATATCTTCTAAAAACTCAACACCCTTTATTACTTGATGGAAATCACCCCTTTGTCCATCTTTTGATCCAGCATATCCACATACTTCTCTATCATTTATGTGTACTTATAGTCCTCTCCTAGTTATGCTCTAACTTTTGGATAGTAACAGGACGTCAAGCTATAAAGCAGGTTCTTCACAAGAAGACCTTAAGAGCTGTACAAGGAGAAATGTGGAAATTGAATTGAAGTTTCTCTGCCTTCTAAAGAGTTGTGCAGTCTGCTCCATTTACTACCACAGGAATTGATTTTGCTGTGAATATTCGCTGTTTGAAATCGAGATACACAGCCTACACATTACTATTTACTTGTGTAACAACACGGGAATTGTGCATTGAACTCGTGTCAGATCTTACCACTGATAAATTTCTTCTAGCGTTTTTTAAAAATCAAAACACATCACTTTATTCTTGTTGTTGTTGTTGTTTCTAATGGCACTTGTCTATGGACAAGCTCGCTGCTGGACCCAGCAGCAGATTTAAGCCGAGTGAAGCGTCTCTTGTTTCAAGTAGCGCCAACTAGGGCCAAGAGTACGACTTTTGCTACACACTCATCTCATTCGCTTGCACAACCCCTTTTTACAGGGGGGCACATTCACACATCTCACAGATAGTACACAGAATAACAACCATGCCCGAACCAGGACTCGAATCCGGGACCTCCTGAACACGAGGCAGACGCGCTACCCCTGTGCCATTCTTAACAAAACTTAACTAATTCTTCACAGCTGTTGCCATTTGTGCAGCAGAAAATATTTGATACAGTCTCCTTTATTACAGCATGGATTTTAACTATGTTGCCAGAGCTTTTTAAGACAGGTTGTTTCCTTGGCATTGCCTGGATCTCTTGATTATTGTAGAACAACTTCTGAATACCCGAGGATATTTCAGTTTTATCACAGATAAAATATATCCTGTTATGTAAATGGTGTACAATGGCGGGAATTGATACTTCCAAAAAGTAAATGCTCCCTTGTCATCATCCGTAGAAGGTTCGTTGAACATGATAGAGACTTGATTTGACTAAGTTGATCTTTACACTCATCAGATCTTAATACAATTGAAAATATGTGGGACGAGTCCGAATGGATTCATAAGCAGGTGGATTCATCACAATTAAATCTGAAGGAGTTGAAAAAAATCAATTCATCAAATATGGTCAAGTTCTTTATATCATTTACCAACATCTCATAGAGCCCATGAAATATTAGGGAGGTAACATGCTCCAACATTGTATTAAGTGGTGATCACAATAATTTGCCGATTCAGTTACTTCCATAACAAAATAACCATTATTCTTTCGTATTTAAGTGCTTATTTCCTGTAATTTAATATCGATATCTGGTGTTTAGAATATTTATGATTATTTAAAAATATTTGAGTAATAAAAATACAAATGTATCATGAAAATGTTTAATTTTAATATTAAAAATAAAGTAATTTATACTAAATAAAATGCTTTATAATGTAAATCTTATAGATGTAATGTAAATAATGTAAATCTTATAGAGGATAATAGCCACTTTCAAACGTGCTATTTTATTGTACAGTTTCTTGTACATAGAAGTATTATGTATGCTATGTATTAGAAGTACTATATGTAGTACAGTTATAGTTTCTTAATTCTATAATATTTTAACTAGAATGTTTTAATAAGAAGATAAATATTTAAATCTTATGAAATAAAAAAAATGAAATTTCAAGATTTTTTTTTGTTTTTAAACGATAAATGTTTGTTATTCTCGTATAACTGAGGGAATCCATTATTCCGATAAAAATAATGAAGTACATATAATCCATACAGCGAAGGAACTACAAAAAATATTCAAATTTGGACACAAAATATTTTTTTTATAGTTTAAGTTTGCTGAGGCTTAAAAAGCTATAATGTCTATGAAAACCTGATGGATTACAGATTGTTTAATCTTCAAATACAAAGTACACACTTTAATTTAAATTATATTTATTTGATTCCGATTTTCTCCGCAAAAAATGCTGAAAATAAATTTTCTCTTAATTCTGCAATAGAATTAGCAAATATATAGCTTAAAGGGATTAAAATAAATTACTTGGCTATTATTTCCCAAGATACAAACTGATGATGTAAACCAAACAACAAACAATAAAATGAACTCTTTGATATTTCTAAAATCCTGAACTCGAATATTTGCGGATCATTGCCAAAAGGGATTTCTTATTTTTAGGATGAAGCCAAACTTATACCTCCTGAGGTGTTTGCTTCAAACGGCATAGGTAAGAAAAAGATAATCCGGGATAATTGAAAAGATTAAGAGAAGAAAATATTGGAGACGGGTGATTAAAAGCGGAGGTGACGCTGTTGCTTAGAAACAAAAATACAGAAACGGTTTTGGCGTAGTAATTTTCTATTTCCGGCATAAGTTTTGGCGAAGGTCAGCGTTATAAGGGCAAAGGATTTTATAGTGTTAAATCTCAAAGATTTGCTAAATTTTAGCAGTATTTTTAAAAATATTTCTGATTATATTTAAATTTAAATAATTCATTTAGTGCTCTGAATGACATATATTAAAAAAATTCTATAAATTTGAGTACTGTGATAAATGATAATAATTCTAAAATAATCAATAATAACTTATTTACGATGAGTTGTAGTCCATATAGAATATGTGTTTTTAAGCCGATTGTGATTTATTTCGTAATTTCAGCAAACTCATTGGTTGATGCCATGTTACTTTCCAAATAAAGGTGGACTTTTTTTTAAATAAATACAAATTGGAGAAATCAACTTAACATGTGAAAGCAAATGAATGATTTTTCAAATAGCTTCTCTTTAAGAAGGAAAATATCCTCACGAAGCTGTATTGACTGAATTCAAAAATACCAGTTAGTAAATATATTCTTTGGAAGGTGAAAATATGCACCTCTGAAGGATTTTTTAAAGTTTTAAATTTAAAAATTACGTTGATTGTTGAGATTTTACAGCAATAATTTCCGAAAACATGGTTGCCTAAAAATGGTTTTTAAATATTTTCAAAATTTCAAAAATTTTCTCTTTAATGATATCGATTACATAATTGGAAAATTTACCAAAAACTTTTAGAAAATTAAATTTTTTTGCCTAATTTTGACTAAATATTGTATTAAAATGCTAAAATTCAGGTTATCTTCATTATTTTGTCATTTATTTATTTACGAAATTTTTAACATTTATTGAAATATAAGGAAGAACGATTATGAGTAATAATTGAACAATTCAAAAGATGTAAAAGAAAAAAAAGTAAATATGCAATATTGTGAAAATTAGAAGAGAAATGAACTTCACAATTGCAGTTTTAATGACATGTGATGTCATGTAACAAATTTAAAAATATTCCTGTACACTATGAACACAAAATATGTAAATATATCAAAACAACTGAGTTATATCTTAGCTACACACACACAGAGAGAGAGAGAGAGACTCTCCGGCTGGCGGGTTCGAACTCGGAGCCCAAGGGATGCGCATCCAACGCACTACCAACCAGGCTATCCCGACAATGTTGTCTTAATATATGAAATTCTATATGTATCCCAAAAGATACATATAGAATTTCATATATTTAAGACAGTGGGTTTTAGAACTATAGAGTTTACAAGTTTATGAAAGTAAATATAGGTAAATGGTTAATATCTCGACGGATTTAATTCCAACTATATTATCGATTGGTCCTTTAGATGTTGAATCTGCTTACCAATTTTTATTGTATCTACCTTTCATCTTACTTTCTTGTAATTAATTTTTGGACAGATGGACAAACTTCATTTGAATGAATTTCTCCCAAAATTATATATAAATATATAAGTTTGAAGTAATGGCCACATACCAGATTCCATCCATCTAGATCAAATCCTTTTTGAGTTATTGTGTCCACAGACAGATGGATGGACAGAACGAAAAAAGGACATTTCGAATTTGGAAATGTCTTATATGTCGACAGTTTTTAAAATTAAATTCGGATTGTTTGATCTTTGTAAGAGAGAGTAAAAAAATATCAACCGCATACATGTTTACCGATTTCTCTCTAAATGTTTTTAAAAAAGAAACTTGAAATCTTTGAAATTGTTTCATAGAGGCTGAAATATTTGACTTATCTGCTGAATAATCAAATTCTGTTCACTCTAGATTCTAGTTTCGGAATCTAGGCACAAGTTGTTAAAGTATTTCCCAATATTGTGTACAAGAGATATTGACTTTCATTACAAGGCAAACGCATAACCTGAGTAAAAATATAAAAAATTCTATAACCGCATACAAAATTTTTTATCATGTCAGAACATTATATTGTTTTAGGAATGAGGTTTTGTGGCGCCAACAAAACCCCGTAAATTCTATTATCTGCACGAGCATCTAAAAAAAAATCAGCTTTTAAAAACGCGTTGCCATTGAATTTACAAAAGCTCTGATTTTTTTTAAAAAAGAAGTTATTGACTACCACAAATAAAACCTAGAAAAATATCATTTTGAAAAGGTGATAATATGAAATGCAATATTTTTTTGAGCAATAAATTCGAGACAAAGTTTTTTGGATCGTTTGCAATGCTAAAGTGACTCATTCAATGAAACAATTAAAATGAATATAAATATAATTTAACTCGCACGAGCAAGTGGTGCTTGGCGGTTCAAGAAATGATGTTCTGACATGATACATTGAAATATGCATAGCAGATTTCATTTTAATCTTTTTTTTCTTGGACCTGTGCTCCTGAATGCATATCCCATTTTGAGATTGTGAAATTCTCTTTTTATTTACTTTTTTTTTTCAAAAATAGAAAGCAAGACCTGTTGAATAATTGAAAACGTTGATAGCTAGATTCCAAAACTGGATGGAAAGTCACGGATTTCATTTAGACACCTGGCTGTGGATTATTGATTTTAAAAAGATATTTTGTAAAGAACATGGTTCACATCTGATTTTTTTATATTTCTCCAGCTTCATTACATATATGTGGTATTAATGCCGACTCTAAGTATTATGTATTTGAAGGTATACTTGCATCTATTTTTCATTCAATGACAAAAGTCATTTCACATTTCTCCTTTAATGCGAGTCATTTACTTATGAACTTGGATACTGTATTAAATAAGGAATAAGATTCAAACCACTATTATTAGAAGGGATTTTTTAAATATTCCTCTGATTGTTCAAAATTAATTAAAATCAGTTCAAATATTTAAAATTAACAATTCCAATTTAAATTATTTATATTACGATGGTGATGTTTATGGAAAATTTGAAGAAATCTTTTCATTGATGGTCTATTGCTTGAGCAGCAAAAAGATAATTTTTAACCCTTTTCCATGTATGGGCCCATATATGATATTGCAGTTTTGAGTCAATTTTATTTTCAAATTAAGTATTATAAAATAATGCAAACTAATTTAATTTAATCCATCAAAAATATATTTAGCAATAATAAAACGCAAAAAAAATTGTCTCTGATTTTATGACACTTTGAGATAGCCTCACTTTTGTGCAAGTGGGTGAAAAAGCAGAATTGAAGTGCGAGTGATTCATTTTCAAAAAAAGATAATGGAGTAAAACATAAGTACTTTTTAACCAAAAAATATTTTCATGGAGTCGATACACTCATCTTTCTCGGCGGATAATAATTTTTTCCGCTTTTTAACTGTAATGGTTTTTGTACCACATATAGTTCCGTAATCCCCCCCCCAAAAAAAAAATTAAAACTTTTTCATTATTTTTTAATATGTCTTATTGATAATAAATAAAGCTATTTCCATAGTGAAATTTTTTTCCAACGTTTTATTAATTCATGCAGTAAAGGGTTAAGAAAAGATTTCTTTTTTTGTAACTTAATACTGCAAATTTTACACATTTTTAAATTTTAATTTCTATATATTGTTTATTATATAGTAAGCTTCATTAATATTTCTATAACCTTTAATTACCTATTTTAAATGCCTATTTAAGAACTCAAGTAACAAAATCAAATAACATCATCTCGTATTAAAAAGTTACAGTTAACAGGCATAAAAAAAAACTTAAATTATTTAAGAAAAATTTACAAATGAAGCTTATTAAAAGCAAACAAAAAACTTTGGAAGACATTTAGTCAAGTAACTACGGAAATTTTCTGTTATATTAAAAAAAATTCTTACGCTTTCCAGTTTTAAACTTTGAAGGAAAAATGTTTCAAAAACTTCAGGATTGAAATGTTTAAAATATTTGTTTCTCTTATAAGTAAAGTAAAACAGTCTGGAAAATTGAACCTCACTAAAATTCAGAATCCTTTTATATAATGTATGTAAATTCTTACTAATGTTATATTCGCAATAGAACACGGATCCGAGAAACGACTGAAACTATTACTTCAAAATAGTCAAAAGAAACGTGGAATTTTTTTATCGCCATCATTTTATCAAGAGAACGTGACTTTTTTCCAGAATTGTACATTAGCTTTCTCAACTTTTGGAGAAAATGAGTTACGTGAAAAAGATCCCTTTAATGTTTGGGAAAGAAAAGTCAGGGATATAAAACCTTTTAGGTATTTTACGCAGTTTAGAAATCATTTATACTTTAAAAAAAGTATTTTAAATTATCCTCGTCTAAGAGTTTTGTATCTTTTGAGAAAAGTGACGATTCAAATTTATTGGATGAAAAAGTAACAACTCAAAATATGAATACGCTTACTTTGATTTATAGATCATTGAACTGAATCAAGTAAAAGACGAAACAATTTAATGTTCAACGAATTGAAAAAAGTGGATATACAATTCAGAAAAGGCAAAATATTTTTGATTTAGTAAAATGAGTGAGTTAGTTTTTTTTAGAAATTCACTCTTGTATAATTTACATCATTATAAATTTAAATCACATTGTTAACCGCTTGACGTACGAATTTATTTAACTCATCCTATTTTGGTAATTTATTGTTAATTTGATCTTTTAAAAATAATATATGGAGCACTAGGGATACCACATCGTTCCAAATAGATTTTTTTTGCATTTAAATACTTAATTATGTGGCTTAATTGCAGACTTTAAAATAAAAATTCAGTAATTCGATGAGCGTATCAGACATATCATTGTATGTGAAGTGGTTAAGCTTAATTTAGTCATATTAACGTCCCGTTTTAAAGGAACACTAGGGTTATATAGTTATTTTTGGACGGACCTCGCAGTTTTAAACCGCTGTCTGATCGTGAGATCGATACCTGAGCTTACACACCCTCCAAACTTCCACACCACATCAGCGGATGAACGTTTGGCCCGAAGGAATTACAGTGCACTAGCCTTCCTTGTACGACGGTTCTTCGGTGGAATTGGGTTTCGAACCTAGAAACCCTCCGATTACAAAGTCGAGACCTTATCGCCACAGCGGCCTGTTCAGTTCTATGAATAATAGTTAAAAGTATATGCAAAAGAACCAGTGGTAATTGAAACGTGCTCATCTGAGGGTTAAAGTCTATAAAGCTCAAATACATCATCAATGGAATCGCTTTCAGAAGTCAGTCTTAAAATTCTGAATCCAGGATTATCATTAGCCCATCGCAGACTACATAATCAGTTAAGGGATATGTAAATTTATAATGTATCAATACGATGTTTTGTATAAATTAATAGAGTAAATACATTTAAATGCATTGTTAAGTTAATGGACTTTTATGGGAAAGAAAATAATTGATTTAGTTTATATTTTATTAATAGGAAATTAATTCATTAAATTAACTCTTTCACTGCTGATCCGGCCCAACTGACCGCACAAATTCTATCCAGTTTCTGTTTCAAAATAGACTTGTATGATGTAAAGAGAATACAATCTTGATAACTCATTTTACATCATACACTATTCATTTGAAACAGAACCTGGACCGCCAAAATAGAATTTTCACAGCAAAATGGACCGGATGAGTAGCGAAAGGGTTAGTGTACATAAAACAGACAAAAAAATATCTTTAAATTTTTTCAAAACTAATTAGCTAAACAGTTCGTTTTTGGTTAAATGTAATTAAAAAAATCCTCTTATCAAGCTGGAAAGCAAATATCGATTCCTTTTACATCTAAATTTCTGTCAACACAAATAAGTTATGTAAGAAAAAGTCAAATTTTTACAATGGGCCGCGATGGCCTAGTTGGTAGAGCATTGGACTCGTAATCCTTACGTTACGAGTTCGAAACTCACCGGCCAAAAGATTCCCCGAGTGTATGGTAGCTGGCTCATCTTAAATCTGTCGTGGTTGCAAAGTCCTCCATGTCGAGAGTAATACCACTGGGGGTACTGGGTTAGTGGTGATCGTTCTCTGTTCCAGGTCTAAATTACGATCTGAGATGAATGAATGAAAGAATTTGCATGAACGAAGTCCACCCCCTAAAAAGGGTTGTGGCGTGTGTAGCTAAGTCAGACTCTTGGCCCTAGATGGCGTTAATTGTAAAACAAGAGACCTATATCTCCATCATAAAATCTGCTGATGTATAAGCGCGGCTTGTCCATGGCAAGTGCCATAAGTAACAACAACAACCCAGTCAAAATATGGTGTAAAAATAATTTTTCAGTCCCTAACTTCTAAGATGTTGCAGTAACCGAAAAACTTTAAATGAAAAAAGTTGTTCGTCTTAATGAGGCTATAATTTGTCTTATTGTATTTACTTTTCTGCCTTCAATATTAAAAAAGTTAAAGGGAAAGGAAAAAATTGCGACCCCCCAATATTTCCCACCCGTTTGAGCTAAATGGGTCATTTAGGAACTCGTCCTGGATTTTTACATTTCTAACATATTCAAAGTTAGTTAAAATTCAAACAAGATTACTCTGGTAGCACGGAAAAAGCTGTATATGTATATATAATTTCTGAACGAAGATTCATTTTATGTCCTAGAGACAATGAATGACGAAGAAATGATGAATTATTCCCGAAGTCTTATTCATGATAATCTTTGCGTTGTCTTCTTATAGAAATCTACCTAAAAATTTAACATTAAGGATTTTAGTAAAGCAATATTTACAAACTTTTTTTGCTTGTTTACTTATTTCAGGCTCTTCGATTTAAAGGATAATATTTAATAGAAATAAATAAATATAAATAATTTCTTTTATTCGATAAATAAGCATATCTATAACCTTCAGCGGCCATTGAAGGGTAACCGAAATTAATGAAAAGCGATTCCATGGTGTTTGTCGAGAACCTTCAAAATTGCAGGTTGTTATGGAATAACTTAGTGATTTAATAAATAACAAGCAGTATTAAATTTATTAAAGACGATTTCTTTCCTTAATAAGTTCTTATAAATAGAAATTTATTTGAATTTGCATAGCTCTGAAATAATTGACATTTTTCTCGTAAATTATGTGTAATTAAAAGTCATTTAAAATAGAAGAGAATAATAATTTTTTTTTTTGGAATTTCAAGAATAAAAGATTTATATGTTCTGAAAATATGGACAGAAAAAAAAGAATCTACTTTGAATGGAGTATTCATAATTAGAGAAATTTCCTTCCGCATTTATTTAATGAAATATTAAAGAGCCTTAGATATTAACCTTTTTTTTTAAACAGAGGATTAAATTTTTTATTTTCTCTAAACATATATTTTGAATAAATCATTGAATCTAGAAATTGGAAGCGGACGTATTACAAGTTTTTGATACTTTATTTAAAATAATATAAATGGAAATTCAGAGAGCCTTCGAATTCTAAGTCGTAATGATAGTTTTACGATTGATTCATCGATGTTTATATCGTTTTTAAAAATTAATCATGATTATTAAAACGAAACCTGCTTATAAAAACGTATTTAATATTACCGAAAAGTGTATATTCATAAAACCATTAAACTAAAAAATGTAGACTATTACCGTAAATTATATTTTATTAAAAAATATTAAAAAAAGAATTTCAAAAAAATGGTGTCATTGAAAGGTAAATGTTTGGAATTTGAAAGGGTTTGAAATAGCTTTTGTATGAGTTAATATGATTCACAGTTACAGATGAAGAATGTTAAGATTTCAAATGATGTTTAACTAGAAATATGATTACAATTAATTAAAAACATTTTTAAGCTCACCAAAAAATACGTATGTGATATATTTAGTTACTTTAGATTTAACCATTTGACATACGCATTTATTTAACTTTCTAATTAGATAACTCATCCTATTTTGGTCATTTATTGTTAATTTGATTTTTTAAAATATGATATGGGGCATTTGGGATACCAAATCGTTCCGAATTGATTTTTTCGTATTTAAACACTTTATTCTATGGCTTAATTGCGGATATGAAAATAAAAATTCAGTAATTCGATGCGTGTGTCAGACACGCCATTGTATGAGAAGTGGTCAAAGCTCTAGGTTGAAGATAATCTTGAACGATTATTGCATTATGTGACTTGTAATTTTCAGATTTTATCTAGCCTATAGACATTATAATATCAATGAAGTGCAAGAATGAGCTGGAATTTATTATTGTAACAAACAAGTTGCAATTCTCAGTTTTCATTTACATGTCTGTGTTTAAAAGGAATTCGGGAAATTTTTCAATGAATAGAGAATTTTATATATTTGAAATGAATTGAGATTTTTATGTTTTTTTAATTGAATCAGGATATTTATTTTAATAAAATGAATTGGGATTTTTATTCTACTTAAAGGAATTGGGATTTTTATTTTA
>JAOUZG010025633.1:4264811-4305791 GCA_026289955.1 Argiope argentata
TTATAGCCGTTTGTAATCGCTATATTCATTTTGACTTACCCTGTATTTTATGTAGCTGTGTCTCATAACAGGTTTTTCACCAAAATATTTTAAAACCAAATAAATTTTGATAATCATATAATTCATTTATAGTATTATTTTCTTCAGATGTTCTGTTCATTGTACTACTCGTCTTTCTGTTTCTATCCGAGCAATGATTGTCCCGGAATTGATATTTTACTTACATGGTGGAAGGAAAGGTCTAAATTTCTACGTTTTTATAGAATAATGAGATTCAAATTTTTATAAATGTAAACACACTAAACGAATAAAAACACAGTTGGTTTTCAAGATATGCGAAAGTTTAAAAACAGCTTGGAAAATGCCGCTCACAGAGGAAGTAATGGTGACACACACACACCCTCCTTTTCATTCTTTTTTTTCTTCCCTGTCCAGACTTTATTTTGAGCAGGCATAGATTAAATATTCATACCGACTAATAATAAAAGAAACTATTTTCTTTCTTTTTTAAACATCCCGTTATCTATGATTGAAAACCAACTGATTTCGCGTATTTCTTTCAAAACAAATCAGAACTTATTACTTCCTGCTATCTAACTCAGTTGGTGTGGGGGAAGGAAATGAAGATTTGTGGTGGGAAAGTAAGAAAAGTGTCGTTTTAACTATTTTCCTTTCAGTTTTTTAATTTTTTCTCTCCATAAGAACCATCCTCGTGTCTTAACGAAAATATTTTTTAAAAAATTAGCCAAATCGGTCAAGCCGTTCTCCAGTTTTGCGCTTAGCAACGCATTTCGAGTTGCATTTTTATTAATATAGATAATATGCCATTAAAAGCAAAAAGAATTAAAATTCAAGTGGTATACTAAAGAAATTTAAATATAGTTTTTTTAAAAAAAATCTCATTTTTTAAAATTCCTTTTGGAGGAATCGTTTCGAAATCATTAAACCATATTTGCACAGATAGAAAGCAGTTGGGAAAAGTTTAAAAAATAAATGCCTAATTCGTTTTACTTTTCAAGATTTCAAAAGGAACAACTAAAGAAAAAGTCTTAAAAACTAAAATCGTGAAATATTTAAAAAGTTTTCAATTGAATTTTTTTAAATGTTTATTTTGATATTAAATAATGATTGACTACGTAAATTTCATATTTAAATATTTACATAGAAAGATAAATATCATGAAAATTTATACTTTAAAAAAGAGTAACATTTTAAATAGAAGAAAATTTAAAAAATTAATTTTTATTACATTTTATGGCTTTAAATTTCCTTCTGATCTTTTTGAATAAATATTACGAAGAACGATGATTACAGAGAAATTTTTGTCTTCAGAAAATTGAAAAAAATGTGGCATTAAATATTTGTAAAAGTATATTTGATGCCTATTATTTTAAATGTGTTTTTAAATAATTTAAGCATTTTTTTAGATACTTGCTTCGAAATATGATTTTTCGAATGCAAATTTCGATTCAACGATGCCAGTTGAGTGTTGAAAACCAATGATCAAAAACAACAAGCAGCTAATATTCAAATTTTTTTACACATAAAAAGCCATCTGATTAATAGTTAAAATTGACTGCTTATATATCATGTATCCAAAAAGTTTTGATTAGTATAAAAACTCTCCAAAATTATTTTTTTTCTGAAGGATTATTTCAGATTTTAATCTAAGAAATTAAAGGAGTTTTCATTTTATTAAATCATACAAATGCCAAGTCTCCAATAAAGACGGTGCACAAAGCAAACAAACACTTCTGTGGAATAGTCACGGTTACCAATTTCGGCATTATAATTAAGATGCTTTATTGATAAATATTGTTTTTTTTTCAGACTGGCTAGGCCGGTCTTATAGGTACAGAGAAAAAGTTAGAGTATGCTGTGTCTTCGGCATCAGAAGATACCGAGCAAATTTTTTTTAAACACACACAAAAAAAATCCTACAGTTTCGCTAGCTGCATTAACAGGAACCTAGTAGCTTCGCTTGCACATTGAACATAAGGACTGTGTGGATAACAGGAACAGCGCATAATCAAAAGAAGAGAAAGAACAGTGCTAGAAGCAATCAAACCATTCTCCACACAAAATTTCAAACAAGCATCCTTTCCTAAATTCATCAGCTCGTAAAAAAAAAAATGTTCCACTCATCTTCATCCATTTGGCAGGGTCGAAATACTGTCTTCCATTCCATTTACACAACATCCATTCTTGCACAATTTGCGACATAACAAATTATCAAGGAAACCAATCATTAGAGCAAGAAAAAAAAAAAAACCAGAACTGTGAAGAATCCCAATGCATCTGACTTTTAAAGTAAGAATGCAGACGATTTCGGAAAATATGAATTCAAACGATTTTTTAAAGAGCACATTGACTATTAAAAATTACAAAAGAATGAAGATTTTCTGTTCGTTTTAGCATCAAGAATAAAATTGCTGTGTCTTAATAGTTTTAAGAAAAACTTTTAATTATAATAAAGAACAAAATTAAATTCTTTAATCGATATTTATTATTTTTAATTTAACATTTTTCATAAAATAGTCGGTCGTAGTTCATGTTCAACTCAATTGCTGTTAAAAGTAGTAAACAAAACAGCATTAGGGTTGCTAGAAGAGAGTTCCGTTTGGTTGCCAATTGGCGACAAACTCGGGTAGCACACTAATCTTCCCTTTAATCCCAATTTCTATTGAGCAAAACTTAGTCCTGAGTATTCATACCAGCACTGAAATTCTGCTGTTTTATACCAGATTATTAATAAAAAATTGGGTGGATTAATTTTATTGTTTGTTGCTTCGTTCGCGAAATAAGTCATTTTTCTTATCTCGTAAGAACTCTAGCTACGTGAGAATCAGTTGCAACTTTTTAAAAGAAACAAATAATCAGGGAAAAATTTAATGAAATTAAACATCAAGATGACGATATCTTAAATATATAACAACTTACCTTTCTTTATTGGAGGAAAATGAATTGTATTTCCTCAAAATACGATGCAACTCATTTAATCAGAAGAAATAAGAGGCAAATAAAAGGCGCCGAATTTCTCCTCCATTTCAATACTATAAAGTTCTTTTGAATTGGCTCTTTTATATTTATAAAGGATGCTTCAATGTTCTAAAGTTCTTCGACATTCATAAAGTTTGTTTCCATTGTTATTTATTCACAATAATTCAAGACATAAATTAAAATCCTTAACCAATTGACGTGGTGAAAATGGATATCGATATTACACGATGATTAACTTTACAAATAAGCTAACGTGAAACTGGAGTTTACTAATAAGATTTGTGGTAACCTGAATTCGATTAGATCACATGATTTCCGACTATACCTGACAATAGAGAAGTTCAACACTTTTTTATTATTAAATCGCTTCGAAATGATTTGAAATAGTAAAAATGATCAATATTTTTGAAAATTTTAGATTATTTCCTTACAAATTTAATTTTGAAATTCCGAGTTCTGAAACTTCCAGAAAAACACTCTGTATTTTTTTTTACTTAGCGGATGTGACGTAACTGCCGCTGTCTGTGCTTGTTTACAACTTGACTAGCTGGCGATTGGACTATGTTTTCTTGTTTCAAACTTCTATTTGTTGAATTTGTCTTTTATTTAATGTAATTACATTTGACTATCAAAAGGAGTTCAAGACATAATTACTGTATTGTTCCGAAACGCACCAGTACGACAGTATCTACCCTCAAAGAAAGTATTTGTGTTGATGTCTAAAGATGCTGGGATTCGAAAACAGTGGTTCCCAACTATGAAGCGAGACGAAAAACTAAACCCTGATTTTTCCACTACAGCTCCAAGATACGTTTGTGAGGATCATTTTTTGATGTAAGTTTAAATTTTATTTGTTTCTGTTTGCTTAAACCGGTACCGATCCCATCACCTACGTTGTTTTGGTGGACATTTTGAACAAAGTTAATAAATAAAATGTTTCAGGATTGGTTGATTTTAAAGATTATTTTCGAACTTTAATCGCTATATTTTAGAATAAATGTCTCTTCGTTACTTTGTTTCTGCCCGAATTGGAATAAAAACTTCTTGTTTTATAACTTTTTGCATAAGCATTTAAGTATGAACCCCAAACAATTCAAATTTAAGTACTGAGCATTATTATTGATGACAATTGAGTGTGCATTTGAATACACAATCCTTCTTTAAATGTGGATCTGGATCAAATTAGGCGAAGAATCACAATAATGACTTTTACTGGTCTGCCGATCTAAATGTTGAGGGTTCAATTCCCACAGTGGTCGATTAGAGTTCTAATCATAGATGGGTGTTTGTGGGGTTCGAATTCCCCACAAACGAATTGATCCGTAGAGAACATCCCCCACCTTGGCGCACTTTTCAAAATCGCCAACTCCCCACGCTCTTGCGTCGTATTTTTAGCTGGAATATATCCTCCAACGACAACATCGGGTCACTATATTTGGCGCTAAATATCCTTGGAGAAAAGGGGGTGATGCTCTCTCCTGTCGCACCAAGTATTGTAGAATTCAGTTAAGTTAATCAATTACTGTGTTGATTTAACACCAATTGTCGTTTCGTAACGGTTGTATGGGTTGTTGCAATGGTCTACTTATCTTTAAGCTACAGATTTTTTTTGTCACCATGGCTTGGTATGTGTGTTCCCCAGTTGAATTATTCAAGGGTGCAAGAAACGAATGAGTTCTTTCAAAGAAAACTTAGCATTAATTACATTTGTAGAATAATATAGAATGACCCCATTAACTTAGAAAGGCATCATTTGCATATTATTTTAATTCATCAGTATCGTGTTTTTTTTCTAAAAAGTGGCCACAACAAACGGTCTCCACAGCTACTTTTAAAGTTAAATAATAATATTTTTCTTTTCAAGACTTGTCAACATCTTGAACAAAAATCTGGAAAAATGAAAATAAAATTAAATTGCTATTCTCATACCCATAATAAGTCTGCATTTTCCTCTTCAAGAGTGTGTGAGTGGGAAAGACTATTTTTAAAACCATCTTTAAATAGTTTTAAAATAATATAGTTTCAGCTGGAAGTGGTAGTGAAGTGTTATGTTCCAAACTTAATCTGTGATGAAATTTATTTGGTACTTACGTATTAAACCGTCTTCGCCAACTGTTTAGTAACTCATTGGCAACGACTTCAAATTTGGCGATTAAGTTGGAAGGTCTAATGCGTAAGTACCATTTATTTTTATCATTTTTATTCAATGCCAAACTCTTTTTTACTTTCTAAGCCTTAACCAGTAAAATTTAATCATTTAAGTTGTTGCCATATTGTTCAAACTCCAATGTTTATTAATTCTATAAAAGGATTTAAAACCAATATGTGTTGTTGAAAAATTTCAATTTCAATTTCTGTTTTATTGTTCATAGAGGTTATTTTAACAAAATTATAGAAAAAGTTTATTATAGTAAAGTTGTTGTTATTGAAAAGTGTTCTTAGACGGTTTTGTTAGCAACTCAATTTTTACTACAATTGGACGAGATGCCCAGGTCATGGAGAAAACGTGCTACCTTATTCCAGGACGCCGGCATGTAATAAGAATAAGTAAAACAGACAAACAAATTTGAAGTTTTTTTACTAGAACTGTAGAACATAATAAATACTTGTTCATATTATTTCTTAAATTAATCATTTTAAATTCCTTAAAGAATATTTGACTCAAAAATCTAAATAGGAAGTCAAATCATCTCAAAAGTAATCTTTCTTTTTAATTTTGATATAATTTACGTATTTCTGATTCTATTCTGACTTATGTTTAGTTTTAAAACAACCAAAGGACTTCTGGATAGCATGCATCGTATTTCATTATAAACATTAATATATAATTTGACCATCATTTTGAGCTTGATATTTTTAATGAATTGGCAGATACTATTTATTTAACTAGATTATCTTCTGTTTTAAAGCAGAATGAGTGACAGCGAATGGATTTCAGAGTTTTGGCCAATAGTTAGAGGAAGCCAGCGGTTTAACTAATATTTTACTGTCTCAAGCAGTTTTGGGGGTCTGGTGGATAGGTCTCGATTTCGGAACAGGAAGATTTCCGGATCGAGACCCGATTTCACTGAAGAACCATAATTGGATCTACCTCTCGCTGAAACCATGGGAACCAAATGTCCTCCCACTGACATAGATAGGGAACTTGGAGATTGACTGCCAGTTCAGGCATCTCTCTCGCCGTCTGATCAGGGTTTAAAATTACGAGATCTCTCTTATAAGTGTTACTTTAGAAAAACGGAAAGTTAATATAACTGATCTCAGAAAACTTCAACATACTTTCTAACAAAATTGAAATCTCGCTTAATTTTCGGCATTATGCTTCTTAGGTAAGATAGTAAGCACAATGAGTGTCCAGAATTGTATTTTAAAATAATCAGCGCATAAGGGTTTTGAGTTTCAAAGTATAAAAAATTGTTACTTGTGTATGAATTACATGAGACTGGTGAGCAGTTGCTAAGACTGATCGATTTTCTGTTAGAATTTAATTATTTTACTAAATTTAGAGTGCATTTTTTTGGCGAGTTTTAAGATCCGGTTAAAATAAATGTACTCGAAAATCGAATATGTATTTTTGAAGCAAACAAACAAAAGAACAAAGAGTTGGATAGATAAAATTCGGTAAGCATGCTCAGCATTTAAAATGTAGATTCTCTTCAAATTTTGAACCAAATGTCTAGAAAAGTTCACCATCTGTCGGTCGGTACTTCTGCATGCATGTAAGGGGTCATTTAAAAACGTAATAAATTGAAATTTAATAAATTGTGTAAGAAATATCACGTCCGGATCACCAATGTCGAGATTGAAGGTCACTATATGAACCTGTGACACTAGGGCCGGTGGCCGAGTAACATAGCCACTACACCAAAAGTCGACTTCAGTATCGTAGATGTTATCTGGCTAATAAAGTTAGTGCCACAAAGTAATTTTATGACTACAAACGTATTTTTCAGTTTGGAAAAATGCATCATGTATGAATATGATTTTCGCTTAATATTAACCGCATGCCAGTAATTAATAATCAAAATTTGACAAAAATCACATGTTAATAAGCGCTTTTGTAACCAATGTAATTGTTCGCCATTGGTACTAGTTACGCAAGTATATTTATTAAAAAGTATAATAGAAAATTCAGGCGGGACCGCTTGTTTCATATTTTAATAATTTTTGTCCGATTCTTTGAAAATTATTATTAACTTAATAGTTAGCTTTTTGTGGCATTTAGAAACAGTTCCGATAAGTCTCTATATATGTTTTTCAAGTAATATTAAGAGTATTAAAAATTTGAAATGTTTTTGTGCTGTGGAACTCCGTTTTTATTTTTCTCATTTAAATTAAAAGGAAAATTAGAGGTGGTAGAAAGATGTTACGAATTATATTATTTAATATAAAATAATCTTTTGCATTTAAAATGAGTTATTTAAAAAAATTTTGTTCACAGATACATCAAGATTTCAAAGAATACCAACATTAAGATTTTTAATTTTGGCAGATGAGAAATTCTTAAAATATCTCTCAATAATAGTAAATTATAAGTTAAATTTTAGTGAAGTTTTGAAATTTAATTAAATTTTAAGCCTCACAGTAATAAAAAAATAGGAACATTTCATTTGAAACATTTTTAAAAATATCAATTAATAAATAAATAAATAGGAAATAGGAAGATAAGAAAATAACACGGTTTAACATTAAGAAAATCATGTTTTACATTTATTTCAAACAATCTAGTTATTATATAGTTACCGATCTATAAAAATATGCGAAATATTTGTATCAGAATAAAAATTAATAATGATAGAGTAATGAGCTTAGAGATGTATGGGAACTAACAAGAAATGATAAAAGAAAAAAAGAAAGAAGAGGAGGACCTTTTGGGAATTCTTCGATGTTATATTGTTCCAAAAATACAAAAGTTTTCTTCCAAGATCAGAACAAAATTTTAACTTTATCGATTTTTTCCAAAATCGATTAAGTTATTTCATTTGGAAAAATCGATCCTTTATCGATTTTTTCCAAATGAATGATTTGGAAAGTACATGAACAATACCAGATATGAAAAATAAATAAAATCTAAAAAGATTGGACGATTCTCTCAAATTTTTATTACTTTTCCATTTTCGCGTTCGTTTATAAGTATCTATTAAAAAAGATATATCATAAAAAGACTTCTCAAAGACTGTAACAAGATATGTAATATATTCCTTTTATGAAACATTATTTTTCATAAAAAGAATAATAAATATCCCAAGGTATTGATAATATAAAAAATGATAGTATTAAAATATGTGAAGAAGTTTAGTTTTTTAATGTGTTTTTAGTTTCTAAATTGAGAGTTTTTAACTGATATATAGTGATTTTGTAAGCTTTGTAAGTAATTGCTAAGGAAAGAGATTTTACCATAATTAAACAAAATCCCAAAATTGGTTTTCGTTATTACATTCATTTTCTTATTTTATTACATAAATATTAGCTAAAAGTTATATTTATACAATTTAGATTCTTACGAATGTGTGAAAAATTTGAATAAAACAAAAAATATTAAAAGGAAATCTGCCGTGCATATTTCAATGTATCATGTCAGAACATCATTTCTTGAACGGCCAAGCATCACGTGCTCGTGCGAGTTGAATTATATTTTTATTCATTTTAACTGTTTCATTGAATGACTCACTTTAGTATTGCAAACGATCCAAAAAAACTTTTTCCCGCCTTTATTGTTTAAAAAAATATCCCATTTCCTATTTACTTCATTTCATATAATCACGTGCTCAAAATGACATTTTCTAAGTTTTATTTGCTGTAGTAATTAACTTATTTTTTTAAATCAGAGCTTTTGTAAATGCAACGGCAACCAGTAATTAAAAGAGGATTTTTTGAGATGCTCGGGCGGATGATAAACAACTTCAGGTTATGACATGATAATAAATCGAAAACTGTTTTTTTAAAAGTATGCAAATAAAATATCCAAAAATATTTCTAGTAAAATTATGCGACGGTTTAGTAAAATATTGAGTTTTCTAATGGTATTTTAAAAAGAAAAAAGATTTTTTTTCAAACAATGAATTTTTACTTCGGAAATGAAAGTCCTTTATATATAGGTGCTTATCAACGGTATGTTGACAAATCAGTTTCGCCAACTTCCATGAAATATGATCCACAAATAATTCGTAACAGTGCGCGTCGAAGGCAATTAGATTTTAACATAGAGGTTTTTATCTAATATTTTGTACTGTCTTTTTTTAATGCATCTACCCATAGTATCGTTTATAATAACTGTAGAAAATAATCAGTCAACCGAAAAAGCCGTTTTCGTTAAAAAGAAATTGATTTAGAACCGCCAACATAAATCATTAAATTTTGAATTTAATCAAATCTCTCATAAGTTTTAAAGAATATTTATTTTGAAATTCTTGGATATTTCTTGCCAAAGTAATGCCAAAGATTAAAATAATTCGCCAATTATTAATTAAGAATAATCACGTATTATGGGAAAGAAAAATTCAAGTTTGGTTATGATACCTGTATCACATGACTTAGTTTTACATGATTTTTCCGAACTTAGTTCTCTATTATACTATTTCTAATAATTGGAGGAAATTATTATCGATATCATTGCGTATAATAAGAATGATCATTTTAATGAAATTTGTTTTTAACGTCTAACGTAGTTTTCTGTTATTTTCAAGAAAATTTTGAAAAAATCTTATAGGATTAAAAAATTAAAAAAAAAACAAAAACAAAAAAAAAAAAAACAACTCAAATTCTTGTACTTGATTATCTAATTTGGCTATCTTTTCCTACTTTTTTAAAATTGAATATGCAAGCATTTATTTCTATTTTTAAACCAAAATAATCAAAATACATTTTTTCTTTTTAGTTTAGATGAGTCGTTTTCTTAACGAGTTCAATCGATTCAATTCATAGATTTTCGTCATTCGTTGGGAGGGGGGGGGTGGAGGGGTGATATTTATTTCTTCTCTATCAAGGTCACGAAATGCTGTGCCTACCTGAAAGAGAACCATATTGGGGCGGAAGAGTATCGTTTAAATATAAGAACTGAGATAATTGATAGTAAGTCACTAAGTTTATATACCAATTCTAATTATTTTTGTCGTATTCCGGCTTACAATGCAAGGAGGGGTGCTGTAGCTTCTAAGGGTTGGGCAGAAGTCTGATTTCTAGCTCACACACGTCACAAACCATTTTTACGGGGCAGACTTCCTTAATTCATCCACTAATCGTAATTTAGATCTAGATCGGAGAACAATCACCTCTGATCCTGTACCTTTAGTGCTGTTACTCTCGACATGGAGGATTTTGTGACCACGACAGATTCAACGTGAGCCAGCCACCACAAACACGAAGTCTTCGGTCGGCGACCTGGAACTCGCAACCACAGGGATCCGAAGCCAATGCCCTACTAACCAGTATGTCAATTATTATTTTTTTAATCAATGCAAGAAATGTGTGTAACCCAGGTCTACATTAAATGTTATTGAGCATAATGGCGCATAAATATAAATTTCTGTATTTATAGAATACATGTTACATGAATGAAACAATAAACTGTTCACTCGGGACAAAATAGTAAAAAAATATTACAGCCGATTACTATTTTCAAAATGTTTTTGTTTAAGTTCATAAGCGCGATTTTAAAATTTAACAAAAGAAACAATTTAAATCTATACCATGATATTTACATAATATGAATTCTAATCAACTTGAGATTTTTTTCTCCTTTTTTATTTGCTTATACTATTTGCTTATACTATTTAAATAAATAAAGAGTAAAACATCATAAGAAATTGGCTTCACTCTGCAGTATTTTAGTATACTCGACATACATTATTAATGCAGTTCTGAAAAGTAAAATCAAATCCTTATTTTCCAGAGAAAGGTGTAAATTGTTTTCTTAGAAAACCGACATTTATAAAGTTTATTTTGTCGAAATAAACTAAATTGTTCCATAAAACAAGACGTCAGGACCAGATTATTCTTTGCAATTCGAAAGCAACTCCGAGAATTTCTTATTTATAAAAGGAGCATTTTTGAAATGCCTTATCAAAAAGTGAAACTTCGTATTAAATCTTCAACAACGTTATTTTTTGAACAGCTGTTTTGTAAAAGAATGTTTCTTATATGTTGTTTACTTTCTTGCCCTTTAAACAGTCTATAAATGGAGTGAAATATTTTTAAATTAAAAAAATCCTTTTCTAAATGCACTGATATGTGGATAGTTATTTTTACCACAAAGTTAAATCTTTCTTGACTTTTATAATTTGAAGGAATTTAAATTTCGGTATTTCGATTCAAATAGTACTACATCTCTTCGGTATTTCGATTCAAATAGAAATTACATCTTACAATAGCCTGCCTATCAATGTCTAAAATTTCTTTCGTCTCTAGTCAGTTATTTCTAATTTTTTTTCCTTTTCAAATTTGTATTGTTGCTGTAATTTTTATGAACCCCCCCCTCTACATTGCTTTTGATGTAATATTGAACCCATAAACCAGTTATCTTTATTTTTTCCTCTTGAGTTAATCATTTGATTTGGAATCAAAATATTGCATTATTTTTCATAGAAATAAATTAACATTCAGCATAGACAATATTTACAAAATAATAATAACTATAAATGGTTAATAAATTGAAGTCTTTCTCATTTAGTGGTGGTGAAGATTTTTGGCCGGAAAAATAATTTTTAATTAATAAAAAATCAACCTCTCAATTAACCGGAATAAGTATTGACCTATGTTCTTCTATAGACTTTAATCTATCTCTGTACTAAATGTTATCCAATTTCGTTCTGCAGTTCTGGCGGGATTGAGTGACATCATCCATCCATCCATCCAAACTTTCACATTTGTTATAGTAGTGTAGATTTTTCTAAGGAGATGGAAATAAATTTTTTGAAAGATTTTTTTTGTAAATATCATAATGATACATTTGGTATAAAATATTACATCTCTTACACTGGCGCTTTTATTGTTTGTGACGCGACTTTTCGCATACAATTTTAGCCCAATTATTTTTTCATGGTGAAGACAGTAATATTTCAACGTTCAACGTGCACTTATCTCTGGGTTCAGACAGGTCACCGCAAATTATATACAAATATTTTTAGGAGTTTCTGCTGAAATGAATAAACAGAAATAAACAGTAGTCATACAGATCTTATTGTTATGAAGGGCCAATATTATTTCTTTCTATTAACAAAGGACATGGAGAATTGGGAATGTTTTGTATCTTAATCTACCAAAATATTACTAGATAGTTATTCCTAATAAGTTAGGACAATGAAATTTTCTTTTGCTTTTTATTCTTGTAATATATCTTGGAATGATGCAGTAATATATCTGGAACGAAAGATGTTTAACATTATTCTTAAGAATTAATCCGAAGAATTGATTTTTCAAAAATGTTTTTGATTAATTATTCTTAAATTTGGAAAGATGCTTCAATCTAAAAACGGGACTGATAATATCTCCCGAATTATTAAATTTTGAAATTTAAACCACTCCAAAAATTTTAAATATCTTTCAAACTGTTTAAATAGAAAATCTGAAATTCGCCTTTTTTTGAAGTATTCAAATTTTTTTAGAGATTTATTTTTCAAAATTAGAGTTTTAAATTTTTCCAAAAAATTTTTTAAACTATTTTTAAGGTATTGCATACTTTTTAGCTGGTAACATCAAACATATTTATGTCTGTAATTTCTGTAGAAAAAAAATATCTATCTGAAAAAATGAGAAGTTTGATTAAAATACTTCCATAATCTTAGTAAAATAATCAGTTAAGCCAATAAATCAATATTCACTGCCTTTCTTACCGGCCTGATTTAGTTAATTGTTTTCATACGGAAATTTAGGGATTCTAAACATGTTATCAGTGGTTATCTGCACTATACCCTCTATTTTTTTAAAAAAACATTCACGAACACAGAGCCACTTTACATTATTCATGAGGTAATATTGCTATAAAGTTTGTCATCCACAATCACTGAACTGGTTTTGATAGTATTTTTTATTTGATATAGAAGCTATGACTCATAAATGGGTTATGAATGGCCACTTGACTTTAAAACTCCAGTTTAGCGACATTATTAAAATTATTTCGCTAACTCTGAATGCCAAAAATTGTGGGTTAAATCTCTCAGCTACATTACTGCACTGATTTCCCCAATTCCTATTTCACATGACAGCTCCGGCCTCTGAATATGTATAATGTTCTCCTAAAGTTCTTGTTATATCCTAAAAGTGAATTAAAAATCTAGCATTATAGTTAGTATATTTTGTGAAATACAAATATTAACAAATGGATTTCACAATATATATAGCTAATAATATATTTTGAATATCATATGATAATGAAAAGTGATATAAGTGAAAATACATAGTGAATATAATATACAATATATGAAGATATACACTATTAATGTATATCATGTATATAAAAATACTTACTTAAAACTTTTCTGAAAGCTTTCTGAAATATTAAGATTTTTCTCTGCCATGTTTGGAAATCTAGATTACATTCAAAGACAAAAAAATCTTCTCAGCTCCAGTGTGCAAAATTTAACCGAGGTAAACAAATCAGCTTACATTTATTCGAATGTCTGAACAGAATTTTCATATGGAATATGCATTTGAAATGGAAATTCAAAGAGATGAATAATTTATATTTCTCATATTGCGGTTGTGTGAGATAGAGAATTGAATAGTTCATTTTTGATATATTTTGTTATGGATTATTTGTTTATGACCGCCAACTGCTTCTTCGAAAACCTCTTCTTACACAGAATTTTATATATATGTAATGGGTTACTTCCATTATGTCGATTACATTTAAGAAAGCTTAGAAATATATTTAATATTTCATGAAGAAAGAAATACTTGTCTTATAAAATATCCTAACTACAATATGTTGAGTAATTGAAATATTTATTTAACTGCAATCTCCAGAAAAAAGAAACAACATCTTAAAAAGCAGTCGATACAAAATAATACTTCTAATTCAATATTCATGAATTCAATTTCTTTTCATCTGCAATGAAAAAAATTTGATTTATTTGTTGCAACAAATAATATTTTGGACAGAAAATTAAAGTATCTTTTTTTCGTTTTCATTTAAGACTTTTAAATCTTATTATCTTGAAAGAAAATTTATTTTTCATTTGAAAAGTGTAAAAAAATAGTGCCTGTGATAGAATTGTCAAAGTGAATATTTATATTAAGTCAATGAAAATAAATAAATAAATTCGCGTCCATTTTCATAGATGGCGCTCATGTATTTTCCAGAGTAATAGTTATGCTTTGTTTGGCTTCAATGCTCGCACTTGAAAGACAACTTTTGTTCCTACAGCGTTGAATATTGATATAAAGATACATTAAAAAAAATTTACTGTAAAAATAGTTTTTTTGATGGCTAATGAATTGGAATTTGACAAAAAAATTGCGGCTGTTTATTTAAACCATGCTTTTGTTAATCAATTTACGAAAAAAAATGTTTTTTTGGATTTCCAAATTGGGATTTCATGCTAAGAGTCCTACCAGTGCTGCGATGAAGATAACGATACGATTAAGGCTTTTGGCAAAGAAAACCAAGAACAACAACTGAGGGAAAAGCAGAGCATTATATACATTTTGGCTGTATCTCTTCTGTGGTTGGTTGGTAGTTGAGAACTGATAAGTTTGGATAGGACTGGTAGGAATTTGACTTACTTTTAAGTTGTGATCATGTCCACTAAAATATGCAGTCACATTGCACATTAAGCAGCAAAGGCTGAAGTCGATCGTCGAGACATTTTGTCGGCCCATGAATCGCGATTGAATAGACTGGATAGTGGCCGCACACAAGCACGTAATTCGCTCTGAAATGAAAGCAAACACTGGATATACTACAATGTGATTGAATTGCTCTAGGACCGAACTTGCAACGTAAGGGTGTGTAGTCGAGTAACACAGCCACTAAGCAAAAGTAATTACTCCTGTACGGAGGATAATATCTGGCTTATGAAGTTTTCACCACATGCTCTCCCATCAGTGAGTCAGTGGTGAGACGAACTATATTAGAGTGTCTGTGAGTTGGTGCTGATATTGGCTGTTGTTTCTAATGCGCCTGATGACTTTTGCTGCCGGTAAAAGGGATAAAAACAGTTGTTTCCCCCTTAGGTTGCTTATTCAAGATCGCGGTCTCCATTGTAGGTGAGGGTTGTTGAGGATTGAAAGAACCGAACTTGCAACGTTAGGAAATGTAGCCGAGTAACATAACCCCTATCCAAAAGCAATTACTCGTCTACGGAGGATATTATCTGGCTTATGTAGCTTTCATTACATACTTTTCCATCAGTGAGTCGAATGATGCTAGAGAGTATGTGAGTTAGTGCTGATGGTGATATTGTTGGCTGTTGTTTCTAATGTTCCTGACAACTTTTGCTGAGGGCAGAGGGAGCCACAACAGTTGTACGAAAGTTGCTTATTCAAGATCGTGGTCACCATTGTGGGTGATGGTTGTTGAGAACCGAAATAATCAAACTCGCAGCTTCAGTAGCCGAGTAACATAGTTTGTAGCCGAGTAACATAGCCACCAGACAAAAGTAAATACTCGTGCCCGGTTATTGTTATCTGGCTTGTGAAGCTTTCGCCACATTTCATTTAAAGAAGTAAAATTGCGTTTCCAAGCTTGCTACGTTGGTAGAACCTTTTGTGTACAAAAAGAATTATTTCAATCGCAGGAATGTGGTTATTTATATAACAACATTCAGTGCAAAAGAATGAGAAAAAAAAACAAGCGGAAATTCAGAGCCTTTTGGAGAGAAAAAGGCTGATATGCGTGTTTTGTGGGATTTCATCGGATACCTTCGGATTGTCCCAATCTGGTAAAAAAAAATCATATCAGACCAAAACTATGAGCACCTCATTAGGTTTGATGCAGACATTTAAAAGAAACGCCCAATCCTGTCAAAAAAGGAAGGTTTAATTATACCTTAATTAACATTAATGTTCCACCCTGACATCGCCTTAGCGCATGTTCGCAAAATAAACGCTAAGAAAATTGCGAGAATGAAAATAAGAAATTCTTTATCAAGCACTATATTGTCTTGATCTCGGATAATCTATTACTTTTTACGGGTTTTGAAAAATAGTATTTGGTAGCGAAATTTCCAAATCCGTAGGAGATGGATAAAAGTACTCAAAACTTTTTTTCCAGAAATGGTAAAAACATTCTTCAAATTTGGAATTGACAAGCTTGTAGATCGATGTAATTCTGTCATTGAGAATAATGAAGGCCTTTCATGTGAGATTTTTTGGACTGATTAGTTGTGTTTATTACCTAGCATGTGAAACACTGTGCTACAATTAAAACACGCACGCACACACGCAAACGCATTTAAGGCATATAATGATAGTCATCTTAAAATTATTCATATATAGAAAATTAATTAATAATACATGACTTCGTACAATGCCAAAAGTAAAGTAAAAAAGCAAGTCAAATTTTTTAAACATATGGGCAAAGAGTTTCAGCATGCAAAGAAACTTTTGCTCAGTTACATCCACGTTGTTGTTACTTATAGCATTTGCCATAGACGAAAATCACTGATTTAAGCCGAATTTGTGCAGTAGCTGCAGAGAGTAAAGATCACCCAAGGACAAAAGTATAACTTCCAGCTCATATGAAAATGCCATTCACTTGAAAATAATCCTTTTACAGGGAGGCTCTTTCTCACGCCTCACGAATAGAATACAAGGAACAACCGTGCTCGAAACCAGGAAACCCAGATAACGATAAAGGCGTGCTGCTCCTAAGCCAGGACTGTGGAAATTACATCCATTGTTTTACAAAACTAACTATATGCATTAAGCTTAAGAGACTTGCCTTTTAAAGTAGAGAAATGTAAAATTATTTCATATAATTTTAATTTTATCACAAATTTAATTTTAGTGTATTTAATTTTAGGTCCTTTGTAGTGTAGGTATGAATATTTGCAACATTAGTTTAGTTATATTAACGTCCCATTTTTTAAGAAACAGTACGGCTATTTTGGGTTGGTACTCGTAATTTGATACCACGGTTAGACGATAAGTACTCCTGAATTGGCAATGCCTCAACAAACTGTACCCATCCTTGATGAGAGGAGCCCAGCCTCCTTCTATTTATGCACCTCCAGGGTGGCAAGCTCCAACCACCATACCGGAAGCATCTCATACTCATTTCGGGTTGTCCCCGGAGGAACAACTTACATGTCTATTATTTGTTTCATGTAAAATTAAAAACAATTAAAAAAGAAAAAAAAACGATAGTTAAGGATGAATATTCAATTTGTACAAAAAACAATAACATCAGTTATATTTATTATTTTTCCAACTAGAAATTAACGCGGCTAAGAAGAAAATAATATTGTATGTTATGAGTATTCAGCAAATGAAAATTATGAAAAATAAACCTGCCAAAATATCTTAAAACTGCTAGTATTATCTAAATAAAACTAATAGAGAATTCCTTACTCATTTTTCTCTTCGTTTTGAAAGCAAAAAATATAAGTATGCATACAATATATTATTTCCACGGAAAGCAGTACAACTCAAACTTGATCCCAGCATCTCCATCCTATACACATAATCGGAACTGTTAGGAAATGGATTTTATCTTTAATTATTTCATAAGCAAATTATGAAATCTTATAGCGGCCGTATTAAATTTGCTTTCTAAAGTCTTAGTTACTCTCCCCATGCTTGAAAGTTGCTCAAAATCAACGTGGAACAGGAAATGACATTTCTAACCCACTTGGTGATTCCTGCTGGCGTTATTGGGTTCCTGCAATTAAAATGCTTGTGATTTAATTACGTTATTAAAAGTTTGATTTTCTCGAATTTGAGATTGTTAACAGGGAACTACCAATTAAGGAAAGATAGAATTGCTGTTGAGTCTTCTGTGTCAATTTATTAGAAATTATGGGTATTATTTGTAAAATGATAGAACAATCCTAAAATACTTAAAATTAACGAAAATTTAACACTTGGACCATCTGTTAATAAATATTTATTTAAATTGTTTAGCTTCCTCATATAAAAGTATGCTGCATTTCCAGCTTATAAAGCTGATTGTGGCTTGTTTGTTGTTGTAGGAAAACGGGAAAATTTCAAAATTAGTGACAATAAAATTTAGAGAAGTTTACAGATTTTAAAATGTACAGTTCACTTGAAGTATGTCGAGATATAAATATAAATGACGAATTCTTGTAAATATAAAAATTTATATATCAAGGAAAGGGCTCTAATGATTTGGACTAAATGTAAAATGTATGTAAGGTCTTTTATGGAGAAATGTGATTTTACACACACACACACACACACGCACATAGAGAGAGAGAGAGAGAGAGAATTGGAAGAAAATTTTTTTAAAAAATATATTCTATTTCTGTGCCGAAGTATAGTGAGTGAGCAAATAGTTGCGGGCTCTATGTTCCAGTCGTCGTTTTTGTTTTACTTTTTACGTATATATATATATATATATATATATATAATTTATTTGTTTTTATAATTAACTATTAAAGATTTTCTACTTGCTGACATTGTCATACAAACCATCTTGGTCTCGATTTCACTAAAATTGAGTACAAGTTCAAAAATGTGTGATAGAAAAACTGTAAAATGAGCATTATAATATAATAGACATTCCATTAACATAAGTGCATTATGTACTTACGTTTTAGACCGTCCAACTTTATCTCCAAATTTAAAATCGTTGC
This sequence comes from Argiope argentata, assembly GCA_026289955.1. Lineage (NCBI taxonomy): Eukaryota > Metazoa > Arthropoda > Arachnida > Araneae > Araneidae > Argiope > Argiope argentata. Next base: position 4,283,564 of record JAOUZG010025633.1, read on the forward strand.
CAATGAGTTGCTAAACCTCTAATTATGCCAATCTGGTAATGGTATAATCCGTTGATCTTTATCGCCAAATTTACATCCGTCTCCAATGGGTTACTAAACCATTAGCGATCGTTGGCGAAGGCGGTCTAATACGTAAGTACCTTGCATTAAGTGCATTCATGATTTTCTTTTACTTAAATGAATAGTGCATATGTAGATAAGATTAAAAACTATTCATATGTAATTAGTATGCTATTCGTATATATTCTACAAAAAGTCACCAATTTGCTAAAAAAATAGCAGCTTGGTTTTTCAAATATTGCGCATTTAAATTATGATACGTTTTGTCATTTAATTAGTGTCATTTAATTAAAAAAAGACTTGAATGATATGACTTAAACAGCTCACTATATAAAAATCCAACGCACTATAAATAGTTTAAAAATGAGTTATCAACATTGATCGTTAGCTCATTTTTTTTAATTGGGATAATTTCTTAAAAATGCGTGAACCTAAATAAAGCGAGTTCTAAAATTCCAAAATATGGAAGTTGATTTATAAATTAAGAGCCAAGTTAAAAGCATCCCAAAGTAAAAATCTATTTATTCATTGGCATCATTACCCAGAAAGTAATTTCTAAAGCTTTAGAAAAGAGCATATGTTTGTATTTGGAAAACGGCCCTTAATTAAGTTGAAGAAATATATTATACTTTTTTCAGTCAATTAATGCGCTCCGGAAAATTTGCGAAGCCTAACTTTTTAGATGGCGGAGCAAAAGTGCATTTAATAATCTAATTAGTTAAATACATTTTTTATTAAAATTATTTGCAGCAGCTTGATTCAACATAAAATCAGTTTTGAAAAAAAATTCTTTATTTATTGTAAATGGTGAAAATTAGAAATTCTTTTTCTTCACTAATGAGAAATTTCTGTTTTTTACTATTATTTTTTTACTTTTTACTGTTTTTTTAAATCATTTAAAATGAAATTTCCCTTCGAGCAAATAAAATTTTCTGAAACAATAAAACATAAAGTAACTCTAAAACATATCAATATGAAATTTGTAAGTACATTATATCATTCAGGTTTTTTCTGTAAAGATTAAAAATTTGTAATGCTATATTTTTTTAGCCTAATTATATCCCAATTTGTGTATTATTTTATGGAAGGTTAGCAAAATTTGTTGGCAACTTTTGCCCTAATTAATATGCCCAGAAATTTTTAAAACTATTGAAAATAATAGTTCCAGTAATGAATATTGTAAATTGTTTGTTTATGTAAAAACATAATCAGTTTAGTTTTTATGAGAAAATTTTGTCTTATAATCAATTCTTATTCATTTTTGTAAAATATTTTTAAAATTTTTATATTTATATAAAATTTATGAGTGAATTAAATGCAAATTTAATGTATTTAAATCTTTTTCACATTATAATAAATAAGAAATTAAAAACAAATAATTTTGAAAAATAAAATTGATTTTGAAGGGAATTTCAAATGGTTTTGACATTTTCAAGATGCATGTGACAAATAAATTGTAAAATATGAGTTCCTTAAATTTTTTTGAAAAAACTTTGTCAAGTAACGTAATTTTACAGTTTACTAATATTAGACTAATTTATCACTGTTTTTGAAAAGTAATGTATGATAAGTAATAAATGAAAAGGTTTTAAATGAAGAGAAAAAATAAATAAACTTTTAAAATAAAATAAAATAAAAAATAAATAAATAAAGTGAAAAAAAATTATGAATATCTTTTGGAAAAATGTATTTTTGAAGTTTGTAAGCTGCCAAAAACATTTCCTCTTGATAGTTTTCTGCTCTCTCATTCACATACAGAAAAGTAGTTTTTTCCTCCCTGTGTTTGTTTATTCACGCAGAAATAGTGTCAAGAACAAGAAAATCCTGAGAGATAAATACACCTGTGGGTATTTTAGCAGTTATTTTACAATTAATGATGAATAAGTATATTATTTTTATTACATTTCTCGATATTTTAATGGCAAACATTCTTATTATTTTAATTTTTCCTTTTGAGAGATTATGAGGCAAGTTTTGTAAATTATACATCATACTCCTATCCTATTTCTATTGTAAGAATTATATTAAAATAATTAGGCACAAAAATAGACAATTAACTATTTTTTAAGGTTAAATATTGGAATAGAATATCGAAGGTAAATAAGAAATCCAAATTATAGAATTAGAAAATTGATTATATGAAAGAGAAAAGAACACCATTTCATTAGGAAAAAAATATTGTTTACGTAAGAATGTAAAAATAATTTATGCATTTGTATTTGGAAATTGATTCGCCTTATTTTTTATTGCAAGTCGTAAGAAAAACTACATGAATTAGTTTAAAATAAAAATTGAAACGCACCTGAATCCTTAAATCAAATATTATAAGGAGTTGTGTTTGTTTTAACAAGAAAGAAAATTCCGTTTGGTTACTTACGTATTAGACCGTCCAACTTTATCGCCAAATTTGAGGTCGTCGCCAATGAGTTGCTAAACCACCAATTATGGCAATCTGGCAAAGGTGTAATCCGTTGATCTTTATCGCCAAATTTAAATCCGTCGCCAATGAGTTATTAAACCATTGGCGAACGTTATCGAAGACGGTATAATACGTAAGTACCTCCGTTTGCTTGAATATAATTCAGAAAAATATTATATTACTAACTAAAGTATGATTTGAACTACAAAAAGCATGTAGATATTTTTAGAAAAATTTTGGTAAAGACTTAAAAAAAGAAGCAAATAACTCCAAAATAAATTTCTGCCGATAGCTTAGTACTTGACAGTTAAAGTATAGATCCATATCGAACTTTTTATCATATCCAGCAAAAGGTTGATAGTCTAACATTCTATACTAACATATGCATGGAAACATTTTGAACTCAAAATCCTATAAATTAAATAAATGGAATTAATATACAATACTTTGTTGATAATTCCAGCTTTCTTAAAATTTCAATTTTAATCTGTCGAGGAAAAAGGACCTTGGAAATCATATATTTGGTTTTCTGGTACTTTATCGTTACCCGGGCGAAAGCGAAATATCGCCAAAGAAATTTGGCGGAATTCTACATTATGTGGTGATTTTTCGCTTTAAAATCCATGCAAGAAGTTTGGCAGAATTCTACATTATTTGGCGATTTTTCGCTCGAGTATAGCTAACTGAAAAGTTCCAGTTTTCTTTATTATACAATGAAGCACACATTTTTACGTTCGACAATTTGGACATTCAGGAATTTCATGGTTTCGAAAAGTTTTCAAAGGTTTCAAAATTTAAGTTGGGGTATAACACATTTATCGGAGATTAAGCCAAAAGTTTTCGGAGGGATCATTTCGGCTTTTAATTTCTTCTAAGCAAAGAAAAGACAATGAATGTCGAAGATAATAAATTTATTTTCTATAATGAATGAAAAAAAGTTTTTTTTATAAAAAGTAAAAGTAAATAAAAAATAAACTAAAAAATAAGTAAGTTTTGAAAAAGTAAAATAAAAAAAATGGTTTTGGATTTATATCTATAAATTCGTCCAAGCGAAATATAAACGCATCAAAAGATTAAGATAAAATAGTTTTTCTTTTCATCATCTTTAGTGGGATTTTCTTAAGAATAATTTTTTAATTTTTAATAAATGATATCTTATTAAAATTCATTGATAAATTTGTTTTAAAATTTTCAATACATTTTCAAACTTTTCAAAATCTAAAAATATGTATTGAAATTTTTTTAAAAAAATTTGCATTACGAAGATATTGCATTTTATTTTCATATAAAAATTTTGAACTTTTTTCAATTCCTACTATTAGTTTATACTCTCCCTATATTTATATATTTAAATATATATCTTGTTCAGATTTTCAATCATCAACATAATACTTTTTATTCATCTACTCAAGTTCAAATATATATTTTTTAACTTGTAGTGGTTGATCCTAAAAGTTAACACAGTTTTTTCAAATATAAATTCATTAATTTGGTTAATACTTTATTAAGATACTTTCCCGCCAAATTTGGTTAGTACTTCCTCGCCAAAAATTTTCCCTTCTCTACCGCCAAATGAGTAAGATGCCAAATTGTGTAAATATGCCAGTCTGTGCCCCCTGCCTTAACGCGGGCAGGCTTACCATGTTTTCGACCGATTATTTTGAATGATTCTGTTTATTTCCTTAGGGTTTGATCGAGACATTTAAAGTAAAAAATTGTTAATTAATTGGCTTTCAAGTTAATTTTGAAATACCTTTGTATTTAAATAAAACCAAATAAAGGAAATTAAAAATTTCTAACCTGAATTGCGTTATTCCAACTGACGTAGAAAATTCACGCATTTGTGTTGCTCCAATTTGTGTTGACTTCAATATATTGGAAAAGTATATAATTTCAATTTTGCATCAGTAATCAATATTGCTGGTTTCTTTTTTCAATTATTAGTTCACTATCTCTCTATATATATACCGTCCAAATTTTCAGTTGTTAATAAAATACTTTTTATTCATATACTCAGGTTTAAATACATTTTTAAGACTTGTAGTGGATGACTCGATGCTAAAATAATTCTTTCAAATATTAATTCATTAATTATTAATTAATTTTTAATACTTTAAATAGAATTTCAGCAATTTGTAATGATAATTGAAATCAACAGGCAATAGCGCAATGGGTAAAATGTGAGGATTTCAGTATTTTTAAAGTGAAAGTGAAACATACAAGTTCAATTTTTGCAAAATTCAATGATTTTTTGATAATTTGTTTATATTAATGGTAATTTTTTTAATAAAAAGTAACTAAAATAGGGTTTTTCTTTATTGACCTAAGTAGGAATTGAATTAAATTTTTTTATGTCACTTGCTTCTTTTGAACTTAAAAAATTATGTATGCCCTTCAAATGTATTTTACTCTGTTAAAAGCTAAAGTTAAAAGATAAAAGTCGTTTTCAAATTAGAAATTTTTGTTAGTTCTTAGCACTTAATATAGACAAATAAAAAATTCAGAAAACACTATTATTATTATTCATAAGATTAAAAAGAAAAAGTTAATTTCTTGTACCTTTTAAAAAATTTCATCAATTACTTAAAGAAGCAGAAATTCTCTAGAAATTCCAAAGGCAAAGAACTAATGCAAATTTAGTTCACATGTTCATGAAATATTTATGCTTCAATTAAAATTAATTCTCTATAAGTAGTTTAAAATTTATCTTAAAGCATTTTAATTCTTTAGAATCGCACAAGAATTTTTTCTCCTGCAGTAAGAAACTACTTTTATAACAAGCACTTAGAAGCGGATTAGATTTTACGAACTTCATAATTATCAAACTTACGGATGCCAATTTCTTTTTGTAAATACTTCAAACTAAATTCTTTTAGGCTTGCTTAAGAGTGAATTTCGTCATATTAAGAATGTATAATAATGGATTAAATTGAAGAATTACAAAGGCTTTATCCTTGTTGTTGAAAATACTTATAACATAGCACTAAACATAAAATTAAAAATTATCGCGTGTTTCACATTAAAGCGTTTATATAAATGGCTAATTAAGGAAACGATATAAAATCTTAATAAATGAAATATTCTTAACTTGCTCGATAATAGAAAATAAATTAGAAAGGGTGACTATTTTTTTTACTAGTGATCTTTGAGAGACTAGAGGGTTCACCAGAAATACTGGTTATTTAATTTCCATTAAATGTAGGTGCTTCGCATTTTTTATGTGGATTCGTTATTTGTCCTACATAATTTCTCCTTTTTTATTTAATTTAATCTGACAGATTGTTTTAAATTGAAAAAATCGGTGTTCCCCATTCCCCCGAAAGTTTATTGTATACTTTCAAATATTTTCCTCCCTCCACCTCAAATAAAATTGCTCAAAAAGTCACGAGCACTTAAACTTTTTTATATATTTATTTTCAAAATCCTACATAAGAAATTTTGTATTTCGTGGAATAATAATAATAAAAAAAACTGATTATGCGTCTTTAATGCCTTTTCTATTGATTGACTGAAGCTGAAATTTGATATAGAAATACAATAATAATAAATATTGTTACAGGCGGGCGAGCGCCACGAAAATGCAACAAAGAAGGCGACGTTTGGCGAGGAGCTTTGCGCTAGCTTGGTTGGTTTGGCGAGGAGCTTTGCGCTAGCTTGGTTGGTTTGGCGAAAGGAATAGTCTAGTAGCCGCTCGATCGCGTGTGGTGTTTTGAGAAGTTTCGTGTGTTTCGGGGCACATGCTCCCTCGGTTATATAAGGGACGAGTAGCTGGAGTGAGTAAGTCGAGAGTTTTCTCTCGGAAGATAAGCGTCTCGCTGGAATAGCGGATTAGTGAGCTGTGTTTACGTTTAATGTTAACATTGTATTATTGAGCTCGCTGTGATTTACTATTTGCTACGCTATACTATAGCTGTTTTGCAATCTGTGTTTATTGTGCGTAAGGCTTGTATTTACGCTGTAAGTGACTGTTGACTGCTGGATTGTTTTTATCTGAAGTTTTACTTTATCGAGTCATCCTGTAAATAGCTGTAAATAAATTTGTGCTGTCCTCAAGTAAAGTCCATTCAATCCGAACCCTCTATGCTAAAAAAGTAACAATATATAGCTTCTTTAAAAAAATTTATTTATTTTGTGTCATTGAATTTTTATGTGTTAATTCCTGCAAAGCTAAAGAACTACTTGTAGTCATTTTTTTACATTTGGTTCAAAATATTATGATATATATAATGATAATTTTTTAAAACTTTCGTATGAAATTTTTCTAGCTGGCAAAAAAAGTTTTGGAATTTAACCGCTTTGAAATGAAATAACAGTTATGGTATCATAGTTCTTCATCAGCTTTTTAAAAACCACATGCTGTCAAAAAAGCATACGTAATAATAAAGCAATACTAGTAAAAACACGTAAAAATAGCTTTTGCCCCTAAATTTCGGATACATCAAAACCTCTTAACCAAAACAATATCGTAATTTCACATGATAATAAAAATAAAAGGCTATCAAAAAACTATTTTGTAGTATTGGATAAGAAGCAAATATATTAATGTATAATCTGATATATTAATGTATAATTAATTAGCAAATATATTAATGTATAATTAATTAGAATTTATTGTAAATAAAGTATAGATTGCTTTATTTAAGAAAATGGAATTAGATGATTCACGTATTGATTTCCATTTTAGACAATTGCAAAGTTTACAGAAAACTCTTCTAGAGATAGAGATTTAAACTTTGTTCTGAAGTTTCCTATCATTATTGAAATCCAATTCTTGAAAATTTCATCAAAAACTATTTATCTTTATGCAAATAGTTTATTTTTAACTATTCAAAACTTCTCATTTTAAATTAGGAATTAATCTTTTTTAATTCTCCATCAAAAGGGACCTTTCCGAATACACGACAATAGTATTTTAGATAAACTTTCTAAAGTATAATACGGAAAGTAATTGAAAATCCAAATTTTCTGCCCCCCCCCATGAAAAATAAACTCTTAACACAGTTGAATCTCTTTCATTAAAGTTGGAAGAATAACAACCGAAAGCCACGGGAATGGGATGGTCCTGTATTTTTAACAATGAAGATGTCTTTTATTCAAATGAGGCATCTTATTCCTCTGTAGATTCGATAAAGCAAGCATAAAGGAAAGAGTTTAATAAGAAAGTAAACGTATTTTTTATTTTATTAAACGCTGTTTATTGTCAAAGAATGCTCAAGAAATGAATTGTGAACAGACTAGTTTGAAAGTAAAAACGATATACTCATTCAACAAAAGAAAATTTCAGAATAAAGACCGTTTTTGTTATAGTCCATTATATTATCTCATGAAACAGATACACTTTCTTTTTTCATAATAGAAAGTAAATAACAGGATTTAAGTATTCATTCGTAAAGTTGCAAAGATGAATACGCCATCCTAACAATCTCGTTAGTTGCAAAACCTAATGGCTAAGCATGAAAAATTAATTAAATTTATTTTCTTTATTTCATTTTATGTACTTTTAAAACCTTACAATTTGGCATTTTTCTTACAAAATGCCCCATTTATTTAAATTTTTAATAGGCTTAATTACTGCTTTTATAACAAGGAATTTATCAAAATAACTAAAAAGCAAAGAAATTGTATTTGCATTCATGAGATACATTGTTATTTGTTTAATGTTTAAAATTTTTACTTTCATTGTTTAAAGTTGAAAATAATTGGGTATTTAAGTACTAGACCGTCGACGCCAACGCTTTAGTAACTCATTGGCGACCGATTCAAATTCGGCGATAAATCCTCGACGCCAACGAAACCAACAAATTGGCGGATTACAGTTAAGGTTTGAAATTTTTAAAAAATAATTGCGGTTTTTTTGCCATTATTGGCGATTTAGCAATTTATTAGCGACACCTTCAAATTTGGCGATAAAGATCGAAGGTCTAATACGTAAGTACCGATCATTGTGACTAACAGAAGAATAACAAATTTATTATAAAATATATTGTGCAATTGAAATTTTTGAAGGAAATCCGCGTGTTTTAAAATAAACATATATCAGCATTAAAATAATTATTAACTCGAATAATTATTTTACAATTTTAACAATAAAAAACAACAACGATCAAAGTTTTTTTAAATCAATCATCTAATGAAAGTCAAAGGTCACTATACCTCTTTTTTTTATAACTTTTTGATCTGATTTCTTTATTTCGCTTGTCAGCCAGGTCAATTGCCTTATTCGTCAGTTATAATTACATATTATTTATGGCATCAGAAAAAATGAGCTAAATTCTGTCGTCTGCTTATGTGATTATACTACGTTTTGTTTTTACGCACATCAACATAAAAGCGGCTTATATTAGTGATGATTATGAAAGTTTTGGGAAAAAATTACTGACCTTATCAACTAATATATTTTCAGCTTTTTTAATTGCAGCAATCGATTGAAGAGAGAAATAATTCTGGATGTAAAAAAAATTTAAAAGATAAAAAAGTAGCTAGATTTTTTAGAAAGCAAATAATTATTGAATTTAGTTTTTCAACAAATACTTGTTGTTTGCTTATCAGCTTTTTGCTTTCAGAATAAGTTTCAAAAATTTTTTAGCATTTAATATAATACCATTTTGCTGCAAATTACTTTTAATTTTCCTTATTTAATAAATTTTATTTTTAATTTCTTAATTTAATAAATTTTATTTTTAATTTCCCAATTTAATAATATTTATTAATACACATTTACTATTAGGTTTGTATAGTTATTATTTTGAGATAAAAAATTACGGTTAAGTAACTGGACTGCATTACTTATTCTTGCTAGCCATAAATTTATATTTTAACCAACGGTGTGGTCTTCCTTAAACTTTTCCTCATATTCTTTAATAAATTTGTAATGTCAGAAAGCATCTTCCATGGTATTACTTTAGTTTTGGTGCACAGTAGTTATCATTTATTATAATAATTACTACTATTAAATTATTAGTATTAATAGTAATTAATAGTAAGGAAATATTAACTTTTGATTTGAATTTAGCAATTTTTTTTTTGAATTTTTTTACTGAATATATCGTGTGATACCTGTCGATTTATTTGTTGATTATTCCTTGGGATGCCTTAACAAGATCCCCAAAATCGGATTTGTGTTTTAGACATGCTTTTTTCTAGTAGTTGGAACAAAATTTGACAAAAAATCCTTATAATCACAAATTCTTATGCCACCTTTGATACAATTCTTGAGGTCCTGAAAGTACAGAGCGGCAGACTGCAAGTCCGTTGCTGGATTTCGCTCAAAATTTGACAAGTGTCTACACAATAGACTTTAAATATGTGTACCTAACCGTATTTATCTATCTCTCTTCGTTTTCCGTTATCCTGTTAACTTATATTCAAACGGCCAGACTGACGGACTTTTTTAAACCGATTTTACATAACATTTGATAATGTTACAAACCGGTAATTTTTCTTCCCAGCATGGACAGCGTCATCGAAAGAAAGACTGTTTTAAGATCAACCCCGTTACGTGCTGAGCCGGTGCCATGTTTGTAATGTCAAGGTTTGGTGACAAAGTTGGCGACTTTGGGGACAAAATAGATTGTACTGGAAATTTGAAGAATTTTCACGTTCCGTTTAATAGAAACCAAGATGTGCCCTGATTGGGCACATCTTGGTTTCTGGAGATGTCTGGTCTGGAAGGTAATCTGCTCATCTGCTGTAGTTCAAGCGAGTTCTGAACTGCTGTGTGCCGAGTCCTGTTGTCCACTGTGGAAACGGTGACGTATATTATGTGGAGTAGCCAGTGTGTGGTAGTGAGTCTACAGCTTAAGCTAGGAGACAGTGATAGGTTCAACCGTTTGGAGAGACCGTAGAGTGAAGCTACGAGGAGCCCCTCTCTTGCTGGATTCTATCTGGCCCACTTTGAGTGCTCTGGAGCCGCTTTATGTGTGTCTGTATGTTTGCCTACTTGGTTCCAGAACAATCAGCACACTACTTGTGGGCTACTGTCTGTTGTAGTGTGCTGCTATTGGCTGTCTTGTGTTCGTTTCGGCTGTACATATTTATTGTCTGTGTATTCTTCGTTGTTGTGTTAGTGTCTTCGTGTGTAAACAAACGTCATTGATACTGAGGACTGCTCATTTTGTTTTTACACCTTACGCCCCCCCCCCATAATAAGGAAATCCCTTCCGGTAAATTTTTCGTAGCAATAAAAATCACGAAATTTTATGTAAAGATAGTGTGCCAAATTTTTATGATCTAGATCAAATCGTTTTTTTTTTGTGATCTATGTCATAGACAACCAGACAAAAAGTTGTTTTTTGAATTCGGAAGGGGAAGAATTGAAAGATAAAGTACCCTCACAATATCAAATTCGAATTTTTTTGGCCATTACTATAATTTCTCTATTCTACATATATGTAGAAAGTAAAAATTTTAAATGAAATGATTCACAATAAACAAAAGAAACGAATAAAAGTGTGTAAATGAAATATTTCAAATACATATATATCTATCAGTTAGATCTGATGCTAATTTCGGTTGTTATGTAGAATATTTAGCATGCATACTTAAAACTACAGTTTATAATTTTATGTATGAAAGTAAAATTAGTATTTTCCCCTTTAGTCAGGTGACAACGAATAATCTCCAAAGAAATATGCCGGTATACTACATTATTTGGTGATTTTTCGCTCTAAAATCACTGTAATAAATTTGGCGAAATTCTACATTATTTGGCGATTTTTCACTGGAACCCGGATAACGGAAAAGTATCATAAAATTTTGTGCAAAACACGAATTTGTATAAAGAATCGAATCACTTTATTTCAAAAACATGTACAGTTGTTAAAAAGCTTCAAAGCATTCAAAATATATTTCAGTTTATATTTATTTTCAACAATAATAAACTTCTCGAATGCAATTTTCATCCATTCCTAAAACAGACAAATGTGCTTTCGAGAGTTATACTATTCACAAGGATCTTCACAATTTTCAGGTGAACCGAAATAAAAAGTACTCTTTGCCTTGAAAACATTTATTCGCATCATTTATATTTATGAAGCATAAAACTCATTTGGCCGCTTTTGCTAAAGAGTTTGATACTAGATCCCCACACATAAATTTCTAGGTGCGAAATCTCCAGCTATATCAATTTGCTGCCTTTAGTTTCAACAGAACACCTGTTCTGGGAGGATTTTCATTTAAGTGAAAACATTTTTAGATTGCGAGCCAAAACTTTATGAGAGCTCCTCGAACGAATTTGAATTTCAGATTTGCTTTCTCTTTGAGAATACTGAATATAAATTAGGCGAATTTCGTCTTATACGTAATCTCAGTTATATTTATTGTGGGTATACAAAATTCCATCAGATATATTCAAATTACTTTCAAAATTTCAAAAAAAGTGCATAAAGTTCCTTTGTGTTCTGGGATATATCGTCTGTTTTGAGAAAAAATGTTTAAAATATACATTAATTACTTGAATAAACTCTTTATATCACTGCTTCTTTTCCTCCTTTTAGAAATTAATTAATTCTTAATCTATTTTGCAATAATAATATTGATACTTATTATGATTTTGTTTGAAACTTTCATTATAATTATCTTATAATTTCTATAGCAATCATAACATTTTACTCACTTTTGAAATACGTGGATAATTATTGGAATTTAGAATATACATCTATTAACTAGTGTAGTATATGCAATTTATTTAAGGGATTTCATAAATTCTACTTCTTTTCTGTAAGTTAGCATATTAATTATTCCTCAGGAAACTTTTACTTTAATTTTAATATTTCAACAATTCAGGAAACTTTTACTTTAATGTTTATATTTCAAAAAGTCAGGAAACGTCCACTTTTAATATTTGAAAAGTTCAGAAAACTTTCACTTTTAATATTTCAAAGTTCAATAAATTTCCACTTTTAATATTTCAAAAGTTCAGAAAATTGTTTAAAAATTGATGTTTAGATATATTTTTTCTTTTTCTAAATAAATAAGGCTGTTGAAGAATTGATGAAGAAATTACATTGAGAGTTTTTTCGTGGTCTAAGATTAGGATTCCAATTAATTAAGGCTATTTGTTGTTTATAATAGAAACGTTTTTAATCTTATTTGTATATATGGAATGAAATAGTACTAATTATATGAATATGTTGGCTCAAAAATTAATGTATTTTGAGAAATCAACTGTAATTTTTAATAAAGTTAAATCAGGCCCATTAATTAATGTTAAATCGAACATTTAAATATGACTTAAATGAAACCCGAAATATAAATAGTTGTGTGGCGTGGATTTCAGCCACACGGGGCATAGGTGAAATTTGTCATCGTAAATTTGTAATTATATACTATAAATGATACAAATAAAGTCATGAATGTGTATTTTTAATATAATAAAAGTATTTGTTATGAGAGTTTTTACATGTATAGCATTTATCAATATATAACCAGCATTTATGACGTGCATCAACGAAAATAAGTCATTATAGAATAAAATTAGAAATATATAACGAATACCAGAAAAAAGGATATAAAACACTAATAAATTCCCAAATAGAACAGAATGATATAGTTACGATAAATATTTTTATTGAAAATGTGATAGAATTAAAAATAAAAATTCTACCTTTATCTAAAACCTTTTTCCGATAACGTTTTCTAAGAGAAATTGATATTTATTATTGCCTTATTATCATGTCAGAACATGATGTTTTATTTGGAATGAGGGTTTTTCGCATCAACAAAAATCCGTAAGCGAAAAATAAAAATTTTACTATATGTACTTTTAAAATTTAATAATGCGTGTAAGCTTTTAATAACGCGTTGCCACCACACTTACAAAAGCACTGATTAAAAAAAGTTAATGAATACAGTAAATAAAATCAAGAAAAATGTCATTTTGAGCACGTGATTATATGAAATGAAATCAATTGTGATATTTTTTAAACAACAAATGCGAGACAAAGTTTTTCGGATCGTTTGCAATACTAAAGGGACTCATTTAATGAAACAATTAAAATGAATAAAAGTATAATTTCACTCGCACGAGCACGTGGTGAATGGCCGTTCAAGAAATGATGTTCTGACGTGAAACATTGAATTATGCATAGCAGATTTCATTTTAATCTTTTTAATGTCTATTCCCAGCGCAGTAGGCTAGATAGCTAGAAACGTTAGTCTTTAGTTTCATGTGAGAAAATGATGCTTTTTGATGCTTTTAAAACTTCAAAAATGCGCAGGCTACACTTTGGCGATTTATCTCTTCTGAGGCATGAATTTTTTGATTTTAGTGTATTTAGAAAATGGTAAAAATGATTGCCACAATCGGTGACTTATCACCAGCAAAAGTTAAAATTTTGCACCAATGTCAGCCATGCACCCTATTCCTGATATATCGACGCATGCTTTTTCTGATTTTCAAATAATTGTTTCAAACCTGCTGAAATTGGTTAATGATTTAAATTAATTAAGACAAATAATTCTATTTTAAAGTATAATTTTGATGTGCTTACGATTTTACTTTACAATTAAAGACTCTTAATAAAAATTTATTATGGTCTGATGATTTTAGAAAACATCAAGTTGTTTACAAATTGTTCATAAGACATACGAGTATTCTTTTCTCTTTTTTACTAAGAACTCAGAATTATCTTTCCATAAAAAATGAAATGAAAGTCACAAAAGTAAACATTCTTGAAGATATAAATAAAATATAGAGCTTGTCTTTTCAAATCTTACTTTCCAAAGTTGTCTTCACAAATAAGAGCCATATTTCTTATAAATATATTATTATTATTTATATTCAACTTTTATAGAGTTTTTAAAAATATCATTAGAAAAAGTGTTCTAATCGATATGACGATTTAATTATTTCTAAGCTTCTATTTTCATTCGTTTTGAGAACTTGTTTATACTGAGATTGCTGACATAAATAATTATAAATAGTAAACTGTACTAGAGACTAAAACTTTGAAATTCACTCTCTTAGTGTTTGTTATGGAAGCTATTTTTACAATAAATCTTTTTTATCTGATTAAGCTAATGATATACAACGATACGATATAAAGCTGTTAACTTTTTTTCTTCTGAAAATTAAAAGAAAGGGATGCTTAATTAGCAACATTTATTATAAAGACTACTTATCTGGGATTAAAAAATGTTAGAAAAAGAAAAATTGCCGATAAATTCTTTTTTCTGAAAAACCAAATGTTTCCTCGTTTTTTTTTATTTTATGAAAAAAAGCTACTTTAGTATTTTTAATGATTATGATTTTTTTACTCTTTTAGCATAGGTACATTAAACACTTTACAAATATGCAAAAATATCTCTGCGTCTTTTCTATTTTTTATGTAGTTGATCAAAAACTGCAATTAGCAGAAAAATATTTTCTTCTCTTTTCTTAATTACCTTCATAATAATGTTGATACTATACCTATGACTCATGTATATTGAAAAAAAAAGTAAAAATGATTGATTATCAATGCAAAAAGTTTTACATATGAAATCAGCGGCAATGATCTTCTCAAAAGATTATCGCATGCTTTGTAATAAAGATGCTATCCTAGTGAATTCCTTGCTTGGTATTGGCTTATAATAGTTACGAAATTTTAATTTTTACCTTTAATTTAACATTTTTATTGAATTTGTCGTGTAATCATTAGCGAGTATTTTGGCAATTAAACCCCCGTATGTAGTCAAAAGTATCCAAATATAGAATTTGGATATCAAACTGTTCTTCTCGCCCTATTATTACAAAAAAAATGACATAAAACTATACTAAAAATTTCCAAATTGCGGTACCGAATTTGTTATATTTAAGTCTCTGCATTTTTAAGTTATCGCATTGATATGTCTCTGAAAGTACAAACCAACTTTCAACCTCTTGTTTCATTTCACTCAAACTTTGGTAGCCTAAACTGAAGATGTTAAATGTATGCACTCAATTTGGTCTCTATTTAGCCTTCTTTGTTTTGTAGTTGATTTTATAGTGAACACATTGCTACAAATTGTCAGATTCGCTTGCATAGTGGTGGACGAATTGTTGTGGACTCAATCAACAGTGCTCAGTAGAAAAACAACAATAATGGATTTTATTGACACACGAAGACATTTTCACAAAGACGACGAATACAAAGACGACAAATATGTACAGCCAAGACGAACTCAAAACAGTAGCGCACAAGTAGTAATCACCCACAGCTCTCAAAGCATAGATAGAGTCCAGCAGGAGAGGGGTTCCTCGTAGCTTCTCTCTACGGTCGCTCCAGATGGCTGAACTTATTACTGTCTCCACGCTTTAGCTGCCGATTCACCGCCACATATTGGCTACTCTACGCAGTATACATCGCTGCTACCACAGTAGACTACAGGACTCGGTACACAGCAGTTCATCTCTCTTGAACTAAACACAACGCTGGCACTTCGTCATTGCTACGCTATCTTCTCGAAGACTCCTTATGTTCTTAATCTTCGCTTCAAGCTCACTTCAATCGACGAACGCCATTCAAATTAGATGACCTGCAGCTTGATAGCCTTTTATAGCTCCCAGGGGGTGGGGCTGAGAGCCTTCTAGACCAATCAAGACACATCTTGGTTTCTACTGGATGGATTGGGAAATTTTTGAACTTTCTAGATTATCCATTTTTTTGCCAAATTCACCGAATTCGTCGACAAGTCGTCAAATGGTGGCGAAGCTCTGACGACTAACGCGACATTCTAACTTAAAACTATCTTTTTTACAATGGCACTGTTTCTGATGAGAAGCAAATTTACAGGTTCGTAACAATATTTTCGAATTGCTGAACTAGCAGGTATCTTTTAAATGGAATTCAAACGAAATTTAATAGAAATCTACAGATTTGGTTTTAAGCCAGTATACCAAATTTCATCCATCTAATTTAAATAGAATTCAAGCTATCTTTGTCACAAACAGACAGACGGACTTGTCTTGAGCCAAATGTTAGTTTTTATCACTCAGAAAGAAGGCACCTGGAATTCTGATTCGTTTTTCTGTTGTATTTATCGCATCCCAACTATTATTGCCAAAGATGGCACTTTAATAAATGGCTTGGTAGATATTATAGATTAATGGCATACTATTAGAGATCCGTTTGTACATTTATCAGAAAGTATGGGCGAAGGTTTCAGGGAGATCACTCCCGGTTGGTTTTAATAGCAAATACCGATTAAACTAAACAAAGAAAGATATCAAAACCTGTAAATCTTCATATCACGTAGGAATTTGAAGTAGGAAAGTTATTTTCAAATTTAATAAACGTAGTTTTAAAAAATCTACAATCCTCTATTTATTATTGCACCAAAAAGGAAGAATTATTTACTTTAATCTAATTCATGCGTTTTAGTCTTGAATTTAAAGTTATTACTATAAATTTTATAGATTGGTGAAATAAATTTTTCTCAAATGCATTCTGAGATACTACATTTTTTATAGAATAACAGTTTAATTAATTAATTAATAATTAAAATTGACAGATAGTAACAGGCATTGAGAACGAAAGATAAAAATATAGATTTTTAAAACATTGACACTTGAAGAAAAGAGTGAAAAATGGATTATAGAATAACTTCTTAACAAGAAATAATTAAAAACTAAACTATTATAAAAACTAATATTTAAATACTAAATTAGTTTTAAACTAATTATAATTAAAATATTAGTTTGGGTTGCTGCTGTTGTTGTTAGTGGCTCTTGCCGGGAATAAGCTTCGCCGACGTATCAGCGAGTTTTCAAGCCGAAAGGAGCATTTCTTGTTTGAAGTAACGCGAATTAGTACGACTTAGCTACTCACTCACCACAATCGCTTGCACAACCTCTTTTTACATTCATACACCTTACAGATAGAACACAGAAGAACAACCATGTGGAACCGGGACTCGAACCCTGGACTCCCAGCTTTTGGGGAGCTACACCTATGCCAGGACGTTGACATTATAATTTATTTTGCTTGAAATAACTATAAGGTGATCGTAATTCAAAGTATATGAATTGTACAATTCATATTACTTTGAAATATGAATTGCAATATAATTATACAATAATGAAATATAAATAAGTAATATGAATTATACGATGAACAATTTCTGAGAGCGTTGTAGAACAGCAATTCTTATACCTACTTCACTATTAAACCCAATAATAAATTTGAGAACTAAATCTTTTTAATTTCTCACCGTTGATCCACTCGGTTTAAATTAATTTTTAGGTTCAAAAATTGAAATATTTAATTGAATTACTAAATATTATTTTTCTTGATGTGTGCTAATTTATTCGTTTACTACAGAATCCTGTTCCAAATAATTTAAATCTTTCCTGCGCATCAGTTTTGTCAGCAAAAATCTTTTTTTTTTGTTTCATCTCATATTCATCATTCGAGCAACCACTGTTTGCCAAAAATGTAGCATCCCCGGTTTCTTGTTTATTTTCCAGTCAGAGATGGAAAGAAAAAAAAAGGTATTTTTAGACTTGCTCTGTTTATTTTAATTTCACCAAAAATCTTTTCTTGCATGCAATAAGAAACAGAAACTTTCGGTTGCTGCCTGAGAAGAGAACAGTTCTACAAAAACAGCTTCATTATTGGTAAAGAAACTTATTAATTATTGAAATTTGCATAAAACATAGAATTAAAATAATAATGTATTTATTTATTCTTTGAGAAATACGTTAATTAGGAAACATATTAGTTCAGGAAAAATCTGCTTATAAAGGGAATGATGAAGTGTCTACAACTATAACTATAATTATAATAATTACAATAATAATAATAATATTTTTTAACCGATTGTAAACCAATTTTTATTAATATACTTAATAAATGAATTATTTTAACCTATTTCTTATTTTTTAATAATTATCTTTTTTCTGAAACTCATTACTAGGTGACGCCCCTGATATATAAACACAATTTTATTTTAATTTTCTATTTCACTGACAACTATCTATTGAAATAATTATATATATATTATTATTCAGAACCATATGTGCATACAATTATAAAATTGCCTTTGCATATCAGAGAGTAAAGAAAAATGATAATCTCAAAATTCATATTTATAAGCACAAAATAACTTTTAAACAGTTTAAAATGTTTAATTTAAATTCTTTTCAATTAATTTTAATATGGGTGAAAATTTAATAAGAGTTATTTTATGTTAACATTTAGATATCAATTTACTTAGTAATCTGTTTTCTAAAATTATTTAGTGTATAATGATACAACTGCGTTTGTATTAACTAAAGCCGATACAAATTGACATTGAATAACGGGTTTCTATTCTCTTTTTAAGGACACTTTTCTCCTATTTCTTATTGATTGCTTAGTTTTTTAAGTACTTCACAAGCTGCTATCAATTCAGTATAGATTTTAGGAGATGTAACATGTGTTACATTCGTTAAAACTTCCTATCATTCTTTTATTGATGAAACTTCGTTCCCACACATCATTTTATGACTCTCTAGAAGAATTCTCTTTAAAGCAAATTGTCTTCATGAGTTTGATTTCATTTGCATGTTGTTTGCAACTATTGGAAAAGTTTGATTAAATCACGAGTCAAATATAACTCTCTCATTCTCAGAAGAATTCAATCAAATCATTGTTGGTAGTAAATAAGAAAACACCATTCTTTATGAAGATCATAAAATCATTCAGAGTTTCGTAAAAATGGCTCTAGAAAAAACGTTTGATTTACGCGTCGAATGAGTTAGAATTCTATTCGTCATATAATTATTTTTCACAGATACATTAGCTAATTTATTATTCATACTTACCCAAGGAAACAACTTGATAGGTATTTTTATATAAGGCTGTTAATGAACACTATGGTGTTCGATTTAAGAACACATTTTTATCTGGTTTTCTTTTAAATCATTTACATTCTTGTTATCATGTCAGAACAGGATGTTATTCTGGGAATGAGCTTTCCTCTTTTAACTGGCCAAGTGTAAACCTGGCATAAGTGCAATTTTAATTAATTTATAAAACAATACCTTTTATTCATAAATATCTTCCATTTTATTCATAAATATCTGACTTAGAATGAGATCGTTTCTTTTATTTATTGAAACCTGTTTCAGATAATTTATTTGCCTTGTTAAAGTAAAAATTTATGGAAGTCATAATAGCTTCAACAAAAGAAGAGTTTAGCAGCAATTATTTACTTCCAAACAAAAGGTCATTTCAAAATATTTTTCCTTATAATTAAAATAAATGAACAGAAAATGTCTTAGCATATGAATACAATAAAAATAATTCATTCACGAATAAGTAAGAAACTAAGAAGACTGAATGTTCAAGAAAGAAATATTTATACATTTAGATTATATTAATATTTCGAAACTGCAAACTAACTTATTAGAGCGTCAATAATATATTAAAGAAGTAATTATTTTGATCCTTTTTCTTCTATAATTATATAAAATGAACGGAAAACTTATAAATATTTTGAAATAACAAGCATTGGTGTTAAGAAAAGTACTTTCATTATTTAAATAACACTCTAAAACGTCTCTTGAAACTATAATGAGTCAGTTTTATTAAATTATATTTCAATTTCTAATTTTTGCGAAATAATAATTATAAAAACCAGCTTTTCCCTTTTTCGCCTGTTAGAAGATAATACAATATTGATTACAGAAACAAATTAATTTGAAGGGTATTTGATATTGGAACTATTAATAAGTAATGGGATATATTTTTTTCCTTTTCTTGTATACAATTAAATTAGACTTATTGTATTTTCTTCATTTCTTTTTCTTATACGTATCTTTTTTCTATATGCACTATTATTATTAAATAAGATAAGATATTATTGGTCTAGACAAAATAAATAGTTGTTAGGTTATTATTTTCTTATTTTTGAAGATAAAGTCAGTTTTGATTTTTATAATTAAATAATTTTTATTAAATTTTTAAATTCGTTAGGAGATTAAGACATGAAAATGTATTAAAGTAGATAAAAAAGGTATTTTCTTCTAATTTTTTTCAATATTTGTTTTGAGATATTTTTCTTAACATAATATGTAATAACTTTGAAATTATAGTTCTATTTATGGCTTAAAAATGTTTAGGATAAAAGAAAAAATTGGGAAATTCAATATTTTACCTATGAAATATGTAATAACATTTTTGAGAGCTAAAATACATTTAAGAAACCAGCCACTTTTTATGGGGAAATATATACATTAATCTATTGTAAGAAAAATCAATTTCATGTGCCTATATAGTCCTATAAATTTTTTATGTGAGAAACATAGACTTAAAAATAGCGATTTCATCACCATAATCCATGTAAAAACTAAAGACAACAACAAATGAATTATTTAATGCTTAACATTGAATTTTCAATAAATGTAAAATATTTAAAGCAGATTTCTTTTTTTAAATATATAAATTAGAAAATAAATCTTTAACGTATTTTCCTTTATTTTGAAGAAAAAAAATCATGCTTACATGTAACAATTAAATACATTTTATAAGATTTATTAAAATAAAAGATTCCATTTTTAATATTTATATCAAATGCTCTTATTTTTTTAATTAATAAATGTTTTATTATTAATTTTCTGGCAAGAGGAAAAACAATGTTATCCAAATACCACCTAATATATCAAATTATTTGTAAACCAAAAACTCACTTAAAAAAGAATTCCTGTTTTATAATTTAAGAAATAAAATTTCGCATATTTTTTGAAATTTTTTTAACTTTATTTAGTTTTAATAAAATGCAACAAGAAAATATTGATTCTCCATCTTGTACTTTAAATTTTATGACGTAATTTTATAATAATCTACCATAATTCCAAGCCATTACATTTTTATCGATATAAAATTTCTCATGTTTAATCTTTATTCTACTTTTTTAAGTTTTTTTAGTAAAACGATAATAAAAGAAATATTTTTATAAAAATACGAATTTAAAATATCAAAATATAGTTCAAAAACATAGAAATAAAAATAAATTTAAATTAAACTTTCAAAACGTTTTTTCCCTCCTTTTTAACCCCTCAAAGATAATTCAGAGGTAAAAAAAAAAGAAGATTTAAAATAATATGAAATTTGGGTACTTTTCCGTTAGGAGAGTGGAAGTGAAAAATCGCCAAGTAATGAAGAATTCCATCAAATTTCTTACAGTGATTTTCATGCGAAAACTCTCCACATTATATAGAATTCTGCCAACTTTCTTTGGCGATTTTTCGCTTACACCCGGTTAACGGAAAAGTACCCAAATTCGAAATATCAATTTAAATTATTAAATAGTCCTTCGATTTATTAATTTATGTTTTTAAATAATCATTTGATTAAAAGGATAAAAAAGACGATAGCGTAAATAAATGAAGGATTGATATCATCATTTTAAATATTTTAAAAATTTAAAGATGGATAAAAAATAGTTTTGTTGTTGTTTGAATTTATTAATTTTATTTCATACTAAAAAATGTACTTTTCATTTTAAGCTTTTGCAAAAGATAAATCTGTCGTTACTTTGAGCAGTTATTGATCATGTATGAGATATTCATATTAGACTTGAGTTGTTACACTTTGTGACAACTCAACTCTCTGTGTATAAGGAGAACAAATCAACGCTGAAATTTAGAAAGAAGTGCTGAAAACCGTTCTTGTTGCAATTTGTAGTTCGGAATAAACAAGAATACGAATTTCGTTTGTGTTTGCGTTTAGAAGTCATTTATTACACTTTCAAGAAATAATAGTTTATTTTAAATTGTGTTTTTAATAGTATATATATATATATATATAT
>JAOUZG010025633.1:4335791-4351836 GCA_026289955.1 Argiope argentata
CACACACACACACACACACACACACACACACACACACACACACACACACTGTCTATTTAGTTCCACAAAGTATCATTTCTAATTAGAAAGCCTTTGAGAATCTTTTAATAGATACACAGTTTAAACAAAAACAGCTATTGTTTCGAGGATATCTATTATTTCTGTTCACATTGCCTGAATTTTTAGGTTGATTGATTCCTTTCGTACCTTAAAGAAGATACTTTTATCAAAAGAAATTAAATTAAGATGTGAATAAATGAATAAACTTTTGAACATTTTGCATAGCTGCAAACCAAGCAGTAACAAGCGACGTGTTATATTATTTTTTACGAAAGAAAATATCAGTTAATAGCAACAGGGAAACCATTTTTGAAAACTTCTTCTCTAAGAGATTTAATTCAATATAGATTGATATTCACTTGTGCGAAAATTAGGTTTGCTTTTTTTGTAATTCTAAAGGTTATTTACAATTTTAATACAAAATAAATATCCATTTAATTTGCTTTTATACATTAAAATCTTGAGTAAACGAGTTTTAAAATGGGGAATTCTAATATTTGTGGAATTAAAAACTATACAAATTTAAATATTTTATTCTTTCAACAGAATACGTCAAAAAAGAGAAAAAAGTATATAAAAAGATGATAATTAATTAATTATATGAGTTTTCATCACTTTTCAGTCAGCAGAGCAAGAGAAAGGATGTTGAGAGAAGGTTTATATTGTGCCATGATAGTTTTTTTCGGCGTTTTTCATGCGAATTATTTTTTGAGGCTTATTTTAATGTTATAATATGCCTATACTTTTATGTTTGCATTCTCTAGTCTTATTCATGCGAGTCGATAGTAAATGACTGAAACAAAAGTAGTTAAAAAGCAAATATTAATTACCTGAATTATTCTATGACTCTAAATGGTGCAAGAGAAATGGAGTATTATCTATCCTTATAGTGATCCAAGTAATTGCAATGCTTTTGCTATGAGGGTTGTAAAATATACTTCATCAAATTAGTTATTTTTATCGTTGTGTTAAGACATTCTCCTACAGAGATGGGTGGATAAAAAGACAAATGAAAAAAAAAGGTGCTATCCGAACTTATGGAAGTGTGAAAGAAATCCATAAATTTATGCTAACTTTTTTTTTGGAAATAATTATATTTTTCTTATCGCTTAAATCATATTAGAAAAAGAAGAATCTAAACCTTTGCATTTAAATTGATAACATTTATTACATAAATATTTTATTTTATTTACGAATATCAGTCTATTTTGAATGAAGAGTATGGTTTTGAATGACGAGATCGTTTAGCTACCTTTGTATTAGCTGAAAAAGATATTTTAAAGAATTTCAAAACGCCTCTAAATACAAAGTTAGAAGATCCTTTTTTTGATATTTGGCTGTATATTTTCTCCTAATATAATAATCTTAAGAGAATGTAGCTTTATTTCATAAAAAAACATTTTATTTGAAATGGTATATAACACAAAATAGACATTTATCTATTAAATGATTTATTCACCCAATAACAAATGTCTCAGATTGAAATATGATACATTTTATAATCTTGACAGGATCCCCATTTCTAAAACGATCTCCCTTTCAATCAAGCATTAGTTAAGTATCCCCAAATAGATCGTAGTGGATGACAACCAGATATCGATGAATGATCAAATGTCGAAGTATTAGTCATGAGTGGTGCGAGCTCAGAGAGTATCATTAGCAATCCATGCTAATGTAAGTCTAACAACGCATTTTGAAAGGTGCAGCTACCGTTAAAACTTAAAATAAACGTTTGGAAATATTTTCTATGCCCTCTCAAGATTGGCATGCTGACACGATATCCAGAGTTTTTCTGAAAGTTATTACTGTCACATTTAAAATAGAATTTTTTTATTGAATAACAGTTTAAGATATTAAAAAAAGAATTTATTGCAATGTCTATGCTAAATGGTAATATTTCTCCAAGAAAATTTTCATATATGATTTTTTAATCCAAGGAAATAATATGTATATATTTTGCATAACCTTCTGTAATATGTATTTAAATGTTTTAAATTTGACTGATGCACAAAAATAACTTTGAAATTAAAAGCATTATTAAAATGATCTTTTATCTTTAATTGTCCTCTGTAAAAAGCATATTATGATATGTGCGAGACGATATGTGCGAAATATCAATGCTGTTTAAATTCAGCATTGATATTTCAATTAAAAATTAATGAAAAAAATGGAAAAAAAGTATTTAATGATACCAAATTATGAGGTTTTAACAAAATCAATCAAATTATATATGAATAATACGGGTATAATTACTTTAAATTTTCGAAAATATAGTAATTCTTGTATTAGTTGCTTATAACTGAATAGTTATTAAAAAATTGATACTTAAAAGGCATATGAAATAGTTGTTCAACTGAACATATTTGAATTCTTAAACTCTTAAAACGTGCTTTAATTTTTAAAATAACTACAATATTCTGTAAACAAAATGATTGGTGTTTGTAAGCCGATTTGACATTAATTAGCTTTGGAAGGAATATCATCTCTTCTGTGCTCATTAAATGTTAATAAATCATCTTTTAGGTTCAAATTATACCTTCACTCCATAAAGTCATAATTTTAAAATCTCTAAAATGTGTGGCTCTTGCTTCATAAGCCAGATAACATCTACGATACTCAAGTATACTTTTGTATCGTGGTTATAATACTCGGCTACAGGCGAGCTCGTTCCTCGATGTTCAAATATCGCATTAGTGACCTTGATCACGCAACCGCTTGCAACTGTCGTGGCGCCATCTACCCACAGCAAGAGCCCTCAGATTCACTTGGAGCAACATCCAAGCAAAGCCGTCAAACACACTTGAGACAGCAAATAAACGAAGTCGTTAGACACACTATACGCAGCAACTCACACCTTCGCTTACCAACCGCAACCGCTACCATAACGCTTGGCGCTTTAAAAAAATCGTTTGTTTTTCCATCGACTCACTACTGAGGCGTTAGTAAAAAGTATATTACTATACTCAAGTATACTTTTGTATTGTGGTTATGTTACTCAGTTACAGGCCCTAACGTCGAGAGTTCATCCCGCCACCTTCACACGCCACAAATTAAACAATATATTATTCAACATGTGTTGTTGTTGTGTCAAATGGCACTTGCCATGGACAAGCCCGCTGCTGATCCAGCCGCAGATTAAGCCGAATGAAGCGTCTCTTGTATTTGAGTAGCGCCAACTAGGGCCAAGAGTACGACTTTGCTACCCACTCACCACATTCGCTTGCACAGCCCCTTTTTACAAGGGGGCACATTCACACATCTCACAGATAGCACACAGAAGAACAACCATGCCCGAACCCGGACTCGAACCCGGGACTTCCAGAACACGAGGAAGACGCGCTAACTCTGTGCCAGCAAGCCGGCTTTCAACATGTAACTACTCTAATTATAATAATTATTTTATATTTATTTTTTGAAATTAATTTTTTTAATTCTGAATAAATTATTATTTATAAAAAAATATGTATAAGGTTCATCTCAATTGACAATGGCTACTTTAAATTTAATTCTCTTTAGTTTTGAATCGTTGATTAATTTTAAAACAATTACTTCTTCGGTTGAGGCATAACTAGAAGTCTAGTACATAATGTATTTTAATAGCAAACGGAAGTATGGAAAAGGGTCGTTGAAATTGAAAACAGTTTCAAAACAGCCAGAAACTCAAATAACTGAAAATACCTGTAAGGAACTTTAACTCATTTTGACAAATTCCAACAACTTTGATGAAACTTTCGAATACCAGCCGATGTGTGCTCATCGATTAGGTAATCCCGAACCATTCGTAAAGGAATGATTACTTAAAAGTTTTGACAGTTGCTATACTCTTGCAAAATCATCTCGGGAGTGATATAACTTAAGGTTCCACACTGTGCAGCAATGATTTCACCATAACTCTTTTAATTAACTCTTTTTAACTAACTTCGAATAGCTTAATAATAAATTAATAAATGATTGGATTTTTAATCAAGTCGTTAAATTTTGGATTTGATAAATACTATACAATAAAATATTATTTTTTAATAAAAGGTTTGAACGAATGATTTGAAAGAATTTATGAGCAATTTTTGTTACTTATTTCATTGTTTTTTTAATCAATCATTCTGGCTTAGGGATAGTATGTCTTCCCCGTGATCTGGGCGTTATGGGTTCCAGCCCTGATTCGGACATGAACGAAACATGTTCCGATCTCTGTTCTATCTGTAAGGTGTGTGGAAGAGCCTGTCCCCTATAAAAAAGGGTTGTGCAAGGGAGTGAGTGATTATCATCTTCGTATGAGCTAAAGTCAGACTTCTGCCCTCGGGTTCTCAGGGGTCCATACCCTCAAAAGTTATAGCACTCCTCTTTCTTTGAATTCTTCGACATGGTGTGAAAGTACTGAGAAAGAACAGTAATCGTCAAAAAATGCGAACTCTAGATTTTGATAGATCTCAACATTTAAGACATTCCTGAATTCGAAAAACACATTTTCAGAAAATGTCCGTCTACTCTCTAGGACTAGGATGAGTTAAAACAAACTTAACTTAGAAAAACACTTTTGGCCAGACTATTGAAATTGGTCTAAAACCAAACGTCATGCTCTGGGCTTACCGGGTTTGAATCACCGTTCGGGTCATGGTTGTTCTTCTGTGTACTATCTATAAGGTGTGTGAATGTGCCCTCTGTGAAAAGGGGCTGTCCAAGCTAGTGTATGGGTACCATCCTCATATGAGTTAGAAGACAGACTTCTGCCCTCGGGTGCACAAAGATCCATACCCTCAAAAGTTATTGCACCCCTCTTTCCCTGAATTCTTCAACATAGTTTGAACGGTGTTTTTTTTTAAAAAATCTATTCAAAATGGGGATTGAATTAAATTACTGATAAATTATTTGTTTATTGGTATCAATAATAAATATTTAAAATATAACTTCTTTATTGGTACGAAAACCTAGGATGGGCATTGTTGTTACTTATTGCACTTTCCATGGACAAGCCCCGCTGATACATCAGTAAATTTTAAGCCGGAGATATACGTCTCTTGTTTTACAAGTAGCGCCACCTAAAGCCAAAAGTACGACTTAGCTACGCACACGCCACAACCCTTTTTAGAGGACGGACTTCATTCATGCAAATTCATTCATTCATCTCAGATCGTAATCTAGACCTGGAACAGAGAACGATCATCTCTGACCCAATACCCCCAGTGGTATTACTATCTACACGGAGGACTTTGCGACCATGAAAAGATTTAACGAGCAAGAGTCGCCACGCACTCGGGGAATCTTCTGGCCGGTGAGTTTTGAACTCGTAACCTAAGATGTACTAGTCCGACGCCCTAGCAACCAGGCTATTCCGGCCCAAAGGATGGGAACTAAACTTTTTTAATATTCCATTGCATGCTATTCTATTCGTAGATCAAGTTTTCTATTTTATAACCTTAATAGTTTTCATATTTTTTACCTTCATATTTGCAAAGGACGATACCTATGAATTTATACCGGAATCAAAAATTATAAAAGAGATATATCACCCGATACTAGAGCAAATTATATTAGGGAACATAAGCTTTCATGAATACGTCAAGAAATTCAGAAGGATTCAAGAAAATATATGTATATGCTAGGAAATAGTCTCGGTTCAGCACTACACAACATAATTTGTCGAATTCAAAGTAATTAGAGGAAGACTTACAATGGATAGTAATAATGTTAACACAATATTACCATACCTCCGAAAATTTAATACTATTAACCCTAGAAAAGTAACCTTTAAAAAACTACGAAGAATGATAACCATTCGTTTCCTAGACGAAGTGAATTTAAAATCAATTTTTAAGCCAATATAAATAGAAGCATACTACCTTCAGATGATTTCATAACTCTTGATTGTCAAGTAGGATAAAAATATTTATTAATTTTCAAAGCAATCTTTACACGTATATGCGTGGTATTCTCCGCACATTGCTCTTGAACATAACAAACAAAAATTGCGCGTCATTCTGCGCCAATTATATGGCCAAAATGCAATTTTTTTCTCTTTTTTTCAATTTCGGATTGTTCAGGTCATTGAATGTTTAAATTCAATTATAGAAGTTCACTTATAATACCCCTTGTTGACCGGGGTAAAGTTGATATATTGAGACGCTTCTGCATCCATGGAGCAAGAAGAACTTCGATAAAATCTTCATCTTCCGATTCATTCTCATAAAAAAAATTATCTTCCTCACTTAATTTTTTCAATAATTCACGGATAGTTTCTGGCCTACCCCACAAATTTTCTAAGTGTTAACGCTTTGACATCTCCAAACATACACAGAAATACCTTGTTAATACTAACGGGACAGATAACCATTCGTCTCTGAGACGACTATCGTTCTGGATATACTACAAGCAGAAATATTTCGGGGAAAAAGAATATCCTCACCTGTAGTTATCAAGGTCAGATAAAGACACTGAATAGAATGATCCATTTACTGTTATAGGAGAAGAATAATAGTCAAAGTTATTTCGTAAGCGTTCGTCCAGGAGACGAATGGTTAGCCTTCTACGGTTAAAAATGTTGGAAAAGATATCTAGCCTTTAAAGAAAAAAATTGAAATTTTTTTGGCTGTTTTTTTATGTAAAATTTAAATAGTTAATGAGAATAACAACCAGTCAGAATAATCTCTTCTCATGTAGCTTAGTTCTCTAGCAACGGTTTGATAGTCTATAATTAAGAAAAGTCAGTCATCTTAAGCATCTATTTATCAGTCATCGTAAGCCAAAAGAATTAGACAAAAGGATATTTCTAATGCTTTTATTATAACTCAATATTATAAAATTTCCTGCCTATAGAGTTCTCTTTTTGAATAAAAATGTAATAATATTTGTATTTTTAAATTTACGGATTAGTTTTTATCTAATAACTATCCCCTTTAATTCCACCAAATGTGTCTTTTAAAATTCTGCTTTCAAGTATTCCAAGAAACTCTTTATCTTTCTTAGTTATGGTTAAAACGAAACTCATTCATTCAGTTTCATTTCGAGCCAAAAATCCAATAATTTTTTCCATTAACATACAAACAAGCTTGTTAAAAGTTTTTAATAGCTTTTGTACGAAATTTAATATAAATTCACAATTTTAATGCTAAGAGCTTGTAACCAATTTCAGTTTTCTAGTGTTTCGGTTTTTAAATTAGCAAATTCATGCACATATAATAAAACTAGTTGAATTCTAAGATGTTTACTCCCTTTTTTATGGGAGGGGAAAGAAATCTAATCTATTTAGGTTCTCAAGATTACGAGATCGCATATTTTTATAAATACAAGAAATATTTTCTCTAATATTCTAGGAATTCAAAAATTAACGAAAGATGATTAAATCACTGAATCTGTTTATCTATATATAAATTGGACAGTGGATTTCAATTTGAATTTCTTTACAAATTATTTCTAATAAATTGATTTCCTTTAAATTTTCTATACTTTTATTTTGAATTAGTAACAGAAGTGGATTTAGGCCTTTTGTATTTGTTATTCTGAAAGAAATTGTATTAATTGAAACTATCCGTGCTTCGTTTTTTCTCAATTCAGAGAATCTTATTCATTGCCTGAAATAAAACAACAACGGATGATATTAGAATTTCAGAAAGTGAATAATAACGTATAAATATTTCAATACTTACAAGTAAGAATTGTGTGAAAAATAATTTAAAGGAACAAAAATCACTATGTATTGCAACATAATATTTTTTTCTTTTTATCTCAATAATTATTTTTTAAATATTTTTTTATTATTTTTATTCAATTTTGTTTATTTGAAATTACAACTCCAGAAAAAAATTTTCCTTAGAAAAAAAAAGTTAAAAAAATTCATTTCCTTAGAATGAGTGCTTTTCTGTTTATTTTCTTAGTAAATGTCTTAGAAAAAAAAAGAAATACTGTATATAAATATATTGCATTTAAAAAGGTATCAAGACAAAGAATTTGGGTGTGGGGGTGGATAAGTCTTCATAGAGCAATGAGTATAAAATTCTTTGTTGAACCCCTTTTTTTCGTTATAAATGGAAAATTTAAGAAATTTATATAACTTTTATTGCGCCAAAATTAGGTTTTTGCTTTTGTAAAGCCAGGTAAAATAATTTTGTGGACTGAAAAATTTTTTAGACAGTACAATTTTTCAGCTCTATATACATTCTGTTTTTGAATTCTTTTATAGATTTTTTACCTTTTCTACAGAATCTTTTCAAGGACCACTTCGAGTAAGAGATAGTGTGGTGAAAGCTCATCTTAATCCAGATAACAACTTCTGGACATAAGTAATTACTTTCGTCTAGGGCCTGAGTTACCCTGCTACGAATCTTAACAATGAGAGTTCTATCTTAACCTACACATTCTCCACAATGATGACAGGCGACCTTGAATAAACAACTTTTTACAGTTATTGTGGCGCCCTCTACTGGTGACAAAAAGTCATCAGGCACATTAAATACAACAGCTAACATCACCAACAGCAAGTTACACACGCTCTAGTGTCGTTCGTCTCACGCCAACTTACTGGTGGGAGAGTATGTGGTGAAAGCTCATAAGTTAGATAATTACTCCTGGATACAAATAGTTACTTTTGTCTAGTAGCTATGTTACGCGGCTACGAACCCTAACGGTGCGAGTTCGTTCCTAACCTACACATTTTCCACAATCGGAAGATAGCAAATAATTGATCGAAGGTTTGATTTTAGCTTAAGTGCTAAAAAATAAAGATTTAAATATATATTTATCGATTGTTAGATATATAAAATGATAAAGATATACCGATATCGATTTATTGATGGAGTGGCGATATAATAGTGTGATGTAATCCATCGATAAAGATCTATTGATGTATTGCATTTCTCTATATTATATATATTTCGTTGAAATTTTTCATTTTTATTGAGGAAGGGTAGTGATTCTGTTTATTCGAATGAAATCCTACCACAATGAAGTTTTTTTCTTTAATTTATTCTAATTCTCTTAACAAAACATTCCATCCGCTGTAACTAAACTTAAAAAAAGTTATATACAAAAAAAAACAGGCGAGATGATTTATATGTTTCATGAAAAAGAGTTTCTATTTGAGACAGTTTCGGAAGGTTTTGTAAATGATTTAATAATTTCCTAAAAAATCAATTAGAAATAAATAAAGGTGAAAATATCTTGAATCACATTTCTATCAATAAAAAAATATGTAAAATTTTTATGTAAAAATATGGACATAAAATAAATATTGGGAAAGCATACGGTGTTGTTTGAAATGCTAAAAGCAAACTGGAAGTTTTAATCAAATTAAAATTAATTTTAGTTTCGGAAATAATCTATCTTTTGAATTTAATTTTGGTTTGTTATATACGCATGGTATTATTTTTAGTGTCTATGGAATTTACGAATTTGCTTTGAAGTCGATAGTTTTGATGTTCAATTTTTCGATTTTAAGTAGATTAATAAAATTATTCATTAATTTTTTGGTTTTTATGCTATTTAAATTTATAGTCTCATAAATGTATTTTTTATTGCATTTTTATAAATATTATGGAATTTTCAAATCTATCAAAATAATCATTTTCGTAAATAGAAGGAATTAAATTTTGAAATGAAACGATGATTAATCTCTTAATTTCTACACTGTTAAATATATATATATATATATATATATATATATAATCTTTTTTTTTAAAGATGATTTACAAATTAACTTTTCTTGGACTTGAAGATTATTTCAAAAATATCTCACAAATATATTTCAACTTTCAAAAAAACAACAACTAGAGGTTGAATTACTCTATATTCTTCTTAGAAGTTCTTAGCTACACCCACACACAAAAAGAAATTCTCCAGAGAAAGAAGACGACACATAAATCAACGTTTCACTATCAGCTGCATTTCCGGAAACCAATACATCCATCATTTGATATTTTTTCACTACTTGGTGACCAGTTATATGAGGGTAATTACAGTTACAGTTAGTTGTATGTTGGGTCCTTTATTTTATCATTTTGTTTCGATAAAGAGAAATATGATTATGTTCTCTAGTAACTCTTTTATTTAACTGTATTTTATTATAAAATAATTACGACATCATATTTTATTTCTAAAAAATGTATTTGACTTAAAATATGTTTGAATTATTTGAAAATATAAATAATTTATTATTTTAATGAATATCCTGTAATAGTAATATATTTTGTAAGAGCGGCTAGGTATTAAATATTATCCAATTTTCGCATTGTTATTCACATGGCGATTTGTAATGATAATACCAATCAATTCGAGAATTCACATTGTTTTACTTTTAAACTTTTATTCAGTTTAACTTATTTCATGTCAATACAGAGGAATCTTTATTATATATTTTTCATGCATTTCTTTTGGTATGGTAGATTTCCAAAATTTTGTATGTTTATATGTTTTCGATGACAATATGTTCAATATTTTCAGAACATCAACAAGTCGACTGATTTTATTAAATTTGAAATATTATTATGACTTTCCTCAATTATTAATTAAAAAATATTTATTATCAATATGAGTATTTATTTATTTGAAAATGAAGTGAAAGTGATTAAAAGCTATAAATAAAATAATTAAAATAGAAAAAATTATTTCTTATCACTATAAAATATTTAAATTAACTACATATACCAGCAAAAGGATAAATAAGTATATATAAGAAAACAAATAAAAACAGAAAATAAATTATATTACTTAATTAACAAATGTAATCTCTGAGATTACTTAAAACATCTTGTATTTAAATATATTCAAACCTTCTTGAACCTTCTATATATATATATATATATAATATACTTTTTTTGCTTAAAATATGATTTTGAATACACGAACTCTGTTTTAATTAGTTTCATTTCATGTTGCAATTTTCTTTCAGAATGCCCTGATGGAATTTGTTTACAAATATTTCCTTAACTCTTATCTATGCTTGGATATTATGTTGGATTGAAACATCTATTTATAAAATCAATTATTATCTAAGGATTCCATCAGAAATTGTACAGTCAAATTAGACTCTTCGAAAAAGAAATAATCATTAAATGGAAGATATAAATATTTGCATATGAAATGTCTCAGAAAAATCTTAAAAAGAAATACTGTATTCATATCTTTTTAATAAAGTTCAAAAGAAGTTAAGTGAGCTAAGGATAATTTAACAATTCGCTTTTATGTACTTTTATCTATTTGAATTGCTTACAAATTACCAGAAATTAATCTTCAAACGACATGAATAATAGCCTAAATTACTCAGCGGATGTTGTCTCGAAAAATAAGCATCATATTTATTGAAAGTTTTAGAAAAATAATTTTTGAGAACGAAAATTTAAAACTATTTTTTGTTCTTTGTTCTCATAATGAACACGATTTTCTGGACATTCGACATCGGAAATAGCAGAATGATTCTAAAAATATTGGGCTAAAAAGAAGTAGATAAATATCAGACTTATCTCTCTTTAACTTTTAATTATTTATTTTTAATTAGTTACTTTTTAGATTTACGTCTCGTTAATTTTTAATTATTATTTTTAGATTTATTTCCCTTTATCTTTTATTTATTTCTCTTTATATTTAATTAATTATCAACATAGTGATTACATGAATAAATTATTACCTGTTATCGCAATTGCGGTAAACAAATGATGATGAAGTGATGTTGTTTTGGGGATGAAGATTTTGACGTGAACAAAAATCCGTTGGCGAAAAATAAAAATTTTATTAACTGCACGAGCATCTCAAAAATAAATCAGCTTTTAATAAAGTGATACCATCCCATTTACAATAACTCTGATTAAAAAAATAAGTTAATGACTACAGAAAATAAAACCTAGACAAATGTCATTTTGAGCTCGTGATTATATGAAATGAAATGAATAGGAAAAGGGATATTTTTTGAAACAATAAATACGAGACATAGTGTTTTTGGATCGTTTGCAATACTGAAGGGACTCATTCAATGAAACGCTTAAAATGAATAAAAATGTAATTTAACTTGCACGAGCACGTGGTGCTTGGCCGATCAAGAAATGATGTTCTGACATGATACATTGAAATATGCAGAGCAGATTTTATTTTAATCTTTTTTTAAAATTATACAGCCGTATTCTGGTATTGTTTCTTTTGTTTAAAGTAACAAGTATGAATAGGAACCATGCCTCACGCATAAGAAGTAACATCATTAACGTTCTTACTTAATATTTTAATGTTGACATTAAAAAGAAACTTGGAAATAAATGATCTAATGCTGTTAAAAATGTTCCGTGCTCCATTTAATTGCTAAATTGTAGCATTGCAACTTATGAAAGTACAAAATTTTACTTAGAATTTACTCACTTAGAATTTTGTTTACACCCTCAAATAAAAGTATTTAGAAAATAGATGTATTGATATTGAATATAGATATATTGAATTTTTATATTCATAGATATATCAATACATTTCTTACATGACTTTCCAAAAATTCATATTGTTGGAAATTTGCTGTCTAAATAAGCTGTCTAGCGTTGTAATAGAATCTCTGTTGGCAGTATGATGGTCATATTTTTACAATTTCATTGTCAAATTACTTCATGATATTAAAAGTACGGGAAAAAGATGCATTCATATTCTTTTGTTTTTAAACTAGACAATGTAGATAGGTGGCTAGTTTCATTTATATGAAATTATATCGTACCAACAGTCTAATGATAGAAGAAATGCTCCTTGTAACAGACAAGAATATTATATGGATATTATTCCAGTGATGAACGTTTATCAGAAGCTATATGAACTGTGTGTTGCCAAAGTTATTTTGTAAAGGAGATTGAATCAAAAATATTGATTCATAATTCCACTGTTTTATTTATATTATGCCATATTACTGAAATGGAAAGATATATTCCATTTCTATTTTATTTTATAATTTTTTATTTATTATAATAGCAGGAAAGATCTACATAGTCAATAAAAATCAAGGGCAAGAAGAAATTTGATCGCGATTGTTGATAGAAAGTAAATTCAATGATCGGAAAGTATCGTTACAAATGTCTATTATTGAATCTTTTCTGAATTAATCTCATATCAAAGAGGAGGGTTTTGCAGATAATTCTAATGGTTGCTGAATGGGTGACAGACCAATTACTCCATCTTTTGGAATAATTTTAGCTTAACTCGATAAAATGTTAAGCGACGAAATTAAAATTCATGAAGATTCAAGAATTTCGACGTTATCTCTATTAGGAGGAGAAATTCATCGAATCTTCTAGAACATTTTATAATTCATTTCGGAGACTAATCCCAGGAAAAAGTGAAATAAAGCCAGTTAATTGAGATTTTTTTTTTAATTGTATGGAGAAGTGAACTCTCCAGTTGCTTCACTCCTGGTTTGGTGCATTAGAATAGTATTGATGCATTTTAAGAGTGATTATTTGTATGCTATTATGTTTATTTCTGGAAATACTATTTTTGTGATCCTTGAAGAGGGTTTTGATATCAGAAATTTGGGGCTTTTTTGTGGATTAAAGCGTTATTACATGTTATCTGATTTATTTAAATTCTCATCATAAGCCAAGAGTCAGGCTTCCTGTAACAATGTAATGACCAAGTTTATGATGTATTGCTTTTGCTATCTATAATAACTCTCATCTGAGCAAAGCAAGAACAGCATTTTAAATATGAATAGATATAAAATGACAATAAAAAATGGCATTATTTCACCTAATCGAATGGCATTAATATACTTTCTTCTTTTATATTTAGAGTTGAACTAATATATATATATATAATCAATAGCAAAATTTCATTCAAAACTTCTTTAATTCTTAGAATACAGCTCATGAGAAATCAATATAGGTTAGGTTAGGCATTATAGATTAGTTTATATTAGAAATATTTTAATTCTCAAAATTTACTTCTGTAGCCGCCATTTTTTTTTATTCACTAACATCATTACTCATGTTAAATTTCAGCTAATAATAGAGTTAAACCATTTTTAAAAGAAGAAAACCTCTGTAAACTTTTCTCATTATCATCCCATTTTCTTGTAAATTCTGTAAATAGTTTTGTTTTTATTTTATATTTCTTACTGTATGTATCTTATTAATTAAAATAAAATTCCCGTAACATGCCCACCAAACCGTGAAGTGACCAGAATGGTCACAGATACGGGGGTATGAGACGGCGTTCTGTTCTGTAGCCGCCATTATTAACTTAACCGGATTAACTGTAACCGTAACTGCTGCGCCTCCTAAACTGATAAGCGCAAACAGCGAAAACGCCAGCGAAGACCAAGCAACGGACATGAACGCATCTCTAACTTTTATTCGTGTTTTTAAAATTATTAATTTTTTAAAATTATGTTTTGTGTAATTTACCTTTTTTCTAATAAATAATTGATACACAAAACCTATTTTGTTAGAACCCTCGAACACCCCACCACACTTCAAAATAAATGGAAATTATTTGCTTGTCAAAAAAAAGAAGAAATTTACTACACAAATAATATTTATTAAATAAGTTGAGGCGAAAGAAAATCTGACAAAATGTCACGGATATATTTGAATTCTCTCATAAAACCGAATAAGCACTCAATGTCACCATCTTAAAAATGGACTTTTTTTCTTTTCTTAAATGCAATATCTAAGAAAATCGCAGTCAAAAGAAATTTAATGCGAAGCAGAGCGTATAATAGACGCCGATCAATAGCTTAACTACGCATGAGGAATCTGAAATTGTTGAAACAAAGAATAATAATAAATGTTCACGTGCGAGGAGAAAAATATTTATTTTTCAGAGAGAATGTTTTATCGATTTGAAACATGAGTCATCAAAACTTTTCTGAAAAAAAAATGATTCTTCTTTTGAAGAAATGTTATTCTTGTTTAAAATATATTGAAAAATGGATAGTTTCTCCTTCACTGATTTGATAAGTATATTTCAGAATTTTCGGTTGTCAAAAGAGAAAAAAAAGAAGTTTTACGATATTGCTTCCATTTACCAAAAATGATAAAAATAATGAAAGCTTATTTGAATGTTTTAAATTCAAAATAATACTTTTTTTATGCATAAAAACCTTATATTAGACATGTATTTAAGAGAACAGGAAAATTCTAGATATAAATTAATGAGGTTTCCATATCAGTCGTTTCTAAATTTTTATTTTCCAAATTTCTATTTCAAAGAATACAATCTGCTTTAATGAGTTACTTGCATGCTATCAATAGGAAATTTTATTGTTACTGGAATTAAATATATATTTCAAATATTTTCCTTTATTTCATTTTTATCAATTTTACCTACTTGTATATATGTGGTTTTCTAAGCAATGTTTCTAAAATAGTTTTATTTTACATGATATCAAGATATTTTTTTGATATTTTAATAAAGTTCTTCCTTGATGATATAAAATTACAGCTGCAATGTTTCTTCACATTTAAAATTTAAAACTGCTACGTCAAAAGAGAAAATATGATATTCCTCAATTATACATTAAAACAGTTTATAATTTTTATTTTAGAATGAATAAAATGTAACTTGAAATCGTTTAAAATGATAATGAGTTCAAAAGTCTTTTTTTTTTCACTAAGGATAAAGATTTTATTAAAGGACCTGATAATGTGAATATTATATAAAAGTACCGTTGAACAGCGTAACTTATTTTCGCTAAACAATATTTTGTTCAGAAAGAAAAGAAAAACATTTAAAATTTTTGTAAAATATATTTCCTTACTTTCGGTTTGAAAGGCTCTTTTACATTAATAAACTAATTTTTTACAGCGTGTATAATTTGATTTGAAGCAGTGCATTTATTGTATTAATAAAATTTATAGGCAGCATGTACTTGAGCTTTGACGAAAACTATTTTAAATTTTTATTAATACTAAGATGTAAAAGGGCAATCTTAGAATGGAATCCCCGCTATAAAGTATACAATTCACAAGTATAATACCCCCCCCACTCACACTCACACACACACACACACACACACACACACACACACACACACACACAC
>JAOUZG010025633.1:4354916-4377146 GCA_026289955.1 Argiope argentata
ATATATATATATATATATATATATATAATACTTTATGTGATTTATATCCTTTATCTTTATATTTTGAATCGGTGAGGATTAAGTAAATGATTATCTCTACAAATATTAAAATTGAATGCGTTTGGGTTTATCCTCATCTGTTTGGACACTATATGATGCAAAGTTCAATGATGCTCTCTTGGTAGTAACGGGTACCTGGCTCTCTCCATAGGAAAGTCTGGCGAGAATCAGACTGAGAGCTAAGCCTTGGATCGTAAGAAAACATCACACAAGTCCATTGTTTTAGTGTCCACAACGCATGCTCTCTACACCAGTCTAATCCCTGGTGACATTGAATTGTAGTAAAAGGAGCAGTTCTGACAGGCATATGAGTATATAGACCAATGTGCCCGAATCCTCTGTACACGGTCTGCCTTAAAACTGTCGTACTAGTGCCTGAAAACAGCTGCTGAGACAAGTCTAGAAAAGGAGTCCGTATGTTTTGTTTCTTTTGGCAGAAACTGTCAAATACCGGTCCTCATTCGGCGATGTAATTCGGGGGCGATTTATTCTTTAACGTCTACTCACAATAACATCATCTTAGAATCGTCGCGAAAACCTGGAGACGACCCTCTGGGTAATTCCAAGTCCTTCGGATATTTCCAGCTGGGTACGCACCACATTCCAAACGACCAATCATTATAATGCTTAAAAAATCATCCAAACGCATCCTTTGTTGCTTAGCTATGCGTTAATTGTACTGAAAACCTTAAAAAGCGCTTGCGACTAAATTTACTTCTTTGCCTGTATTCTTTATATATCCCTCTCGTCCTTGTGACGTACTATAGGTGTCATCTGGAGGCTTCCTACAATTTGCATATGCTTTTTAAAGATGCTTTTAATCATTTTACGGGGAATATATGTATTTTAGAGATCGATTTTCGCTTGACTCTGAATCATCCTTAATTTATGGACATGAATGTAATTTAGTGTTCTATATTGTAATATAAAGATTCTAGAATACTAAATAGTATATAGATATAGTATAAAGATTTATTTGAAGAGGCTTCCGAGCAATCTGCACATATAGACAGTGTCTTAAATGATTCAATTCACGTCTTGAATTTCTTTTAATTAACAACCACATATGACATTGAAATATTCTTTTTAAAATTTACATGAAAATCACTTTACAATTTCCTTAAAAAAAACATCTGATTTGTTCTCGTGTGATCCTATATTTAGTTGTTGGAAAAATCTTTTTTTCTTTGATTAATTTTGATGAAGAGTCATACATTTCTACCTGGCGGCGAAGGACCTCTTGGTGACTGACCCTTTATCTATCAACTATAAGAGATTGGTGAATAGATAACGGCCCATCTAAGCGTACATATATTTTAATATTCAGAGAATGGAATAAAATTAACTTTAAGAACGATTATATTAAGACATTGCCAATCATGAAAAGAAATTACATATATCTAGTAAAAATGTGAAAAATATAAGAAAAATACTTCAAAAGCCTTCAAAAAGTTTTCAATTTTTCAAAAAGCTTTATATTACTTTTAAAACTGACATAATAATATACGGCATTTCATCAAATTAAAAAAAGAAGAAGTAATCTGAATCTCAAAAGAAGAAAGAAATCTGCAAAAACCTCTTAACTTGAAAGTCTAAATTTATCTAAATTTTCTCCTATTCTATTTTTATAATCGGTATAAAAATATTATAGTTGAATTATTAATATTGGATTTAAATTCAAAGAAACAACAACATTTTCTTCAGCACATGGGGAGAAAGCAGAAAAGTTTTGAAGTTAAAATATCAACAACTTTTAGAATTACAGATGTGGATTAAGTTTTATTTATGCAAAAGTACTTTTCACCTTTTCCCTAATCTTATAATCGCATGGAAGACCAGACATGACGTAGACATAAAGTCTCTGAAATAGAAGGAGCAAGTTTTTACTTTTTTTTGTAATGAATGTTAGTTCAGTAACACACAAAGGTTAAATATCTTTTTGAAAAATTTGTTCGTTAACTTTCTGAAAGTTGTTATAACTCTGAAATTAGATGAAAAATATTTGAAGAAACAAAATATTGTTTAAAAGAGTCGAAATTTTTGTGCTTTTGCATTCCTAGATTTTTTAGTGCATTGATTGTAATAGAATTTTATGTAAATTAATTGGAAATTAACAGTCAATTTTCCAACTCATTCTATGAAGATATATTTAAACTTATTAGCATTTTATTATTTTGGTACATTTTTTAAACATTCTTTAACGTTTTTTATTGCGCTCACCTATGGCCAATCAGGGATAGGAATAACTTTAATAATGGGAACATTCATAATTTTTTCAACACATTGATTGCCATAGAATAATTTTATTATAAATACGAATAGGAATAACTTTAATGTAGGAACATAACATAGAATTTTAACATAGGAATAACTTCATTATAAATAAGAATATATTGTATTATTTTCAAATATTATGTTTAGTCTTAATCTCAACAATAAGTAAAAGGGCCACGTTGATAATTTTATATGGCGAAAGATACAGAGCGTGTGACTAGCAACTCTAAAGAACACCTTAAAGATGTCTACCTTGCTATCCATGATACACTTCCGTGTAATTAAAATAAACAGATGTCAATTATTATTGGCATTAAGGTGAGCATTGGCTTAAAATAAATTTTAGATAAGAAGACCAAGAAAAAAGTTAGTTATTCAGTATTCCATAGATGTAAAATGAATTTCATGAAAAGTATCA
The DNA here is from genome assembly GCA_026289955.1 of Argiope argentata. Taxonomy (NCBI): domain Eukaryota; kingdom Metazoa; phylum Arthropoda; class Arachnida; order Araneae; family Araneidae; genus Argiope; species Argiope argentata. The sequence continues at coordinate 4,357,669 of JAOUZG010025633.1, forward strand.
TTCGTAAGTAGATGTTATTTATTCATTTTCAAATAGATAAAGTGGTATCCATTCTTATTTTATTTTATAATAAATATAAACATATGCCTGTGCTGTCGCTGAACATACCAAACAAATCGACTTCAATTTTGGTCCAGATACACTTTGGAAAGTGGATATGTGTTTTTCAGAGTGAATATTTAGACGTTTAAAAAATTAAAAACAAATTAGAATGTAATGCTTTTTTGCGACAGTCTCCGATAAAATTCCCGCATTAAAACGTTTTTTCCGTTGTCTTAAAATACCAAAACATTGTTTCAATGACATCAATTAAGTTGCCGTAAAAGATTTTAGTATTCATCGTAATTTGGAACACAAACAGTCGGATTCGTAATTAAAATGTTTTTTGTACTTAGTTTATGGTGCTATACTCAGAGATCCTACTCGTTATACACCAGAATACTCGTCTTGACGAGTTGTGTTGAAATTTCAGACGTCACCATGAAAGAAAATTCACATGGACTAAGATTTGGCGAGTAAAGGGGGGCATTTTGTACCATTGTCAGTTTTCTTAAGGAAACCCAACCCAGTCAGTCTATCGTGAAAGTATTCGGCTAAAATATCGAAGTTTCCCTGAGTGTGAAAAAGATAAGCATTATCTTACATAAACCAAAAATCTCTTATCATGTCTATACCATGTAAGAATGGGATGACAACGTCATTCAACACATCAAAATAGTCTTCATCGGTGACATTTTCGATAAAAAACATTAGTCCAATAATGCTTTTGGTAGAGAACGCAGACGAAGCTGTGAGCCTAAGTGGGTGCAGTGGCCGAATTACTGCATGATTGGGATTTTAAGTTCTGACTCTCAACATATCCTTAGTTGATTTCAGTTCTATTTACTAAAATTTTCTTATATAACATAACTTACATAACGCCCTTTTGTGCTCCAGTTGTCTATAACGCTATGTTATTAATCAGTTGGGTGAGCACAAGATGGGAGAGAGAGAGAGAGAGAGAGAGAGAAATTTTGTTAAAGAAAAAAAAAGAGAGACGATACAGCATTCAGGGATTTCCAGAGAGAATGCCATCTGTGTCAAATCTTACACGAATCTGTTCCATTTTCTTTCTGAAGTTATAACTGAAATAGAGGGGAAAAGAATACTGAAACAAATGGTGATTATGGGTTGAAATTACAGGGGAATTAGATTACCAACTGACAAATTAAATTATCAACATATGTATGGCAAATAAACAATCCCTATAGAGTCAGAAATACGTAGCGTCCAACTGGGTCCTGGGTTCTTGATTTCCATTATGAGATCTGCACTTTTGAAGGACTTTTTAGGTTATAATTTTGTTTGATTTTCACAAAGGGAAATCTGGTCTCAACTAATGTAAGTCTTGAAGATGCCTTGGTATTTATGAATATGGTCCACTATGGACTGAAGTTTGAAGCGTGAAAAGGTATTTGATACAACTCTCCTGTACCATTCTTCTTCCAGACTTCTTTCTGGCTTTCTTATGCGCCATGAGAGAGTGAGTAGGCATTCTATGGCATAGTGAATCGGAGATCCTATTTCCCCACAGCTACAGTAAGGAGAGTTGGCTAGGTGGAATCTGTATAAGTATGTCGGGAATAGGCCGTGTCCAGTGAAGAAACGGACATTCGCTCTGTTCCAGTTGGCACCGTAGAGAGAAACTTTCGGCATTCTGTTATACGTGGAATGACCTGTTTCGCCTTCTTCCCATTCCTTTTGCCATCTTATCATCATATCAGTTTGGATATGATAACATATCCTTACAGCTGGAAGAGCACCTTATCACGGAACCAAATCCGAGTTCTCAATAAAATGCATTCAATTTTATTAATATAGTGTTTTAATATTGAAACCACTTTAAACTATAGGAATTGGGCAATGTCTGATTGATTTGAGTTTTGAAAGGGAACAGAGTTGCATTCCTCCCCATTAAATGATGCACCTCTTATTTGAAAACATCAAGTTATCACGCCACCTGTTATATCAAAGTTGATGGATTTACTTTACTTTACCCCCTTCTTTCACTTTCACTTCAACTTTTCCTCCCGTTGATTACCACCAATAAGGAAGCGGTTGATCCTTAAAAATCGCCAATTCCCCGCGCTCTTGCGTCTTATCTCCTGGAGGAAGATATCCTCCAATGACAACATCAAGTTGTTATATTTGGCACTAAATATCCTTGGCGAAAAGGGGGTGATGCTCTCTCCTGTCGCATAAGGAAAGCTTTTATATTGTCAATCGTCGTATGCATCATAATTTGGAACACAAAGGTCGGATTCGTAAATAACGTTCTTTTTGTAATTATACAATTTCGCTATATTCAGAGACCCCTCATGTTATACATCAAAATATCATCTTAAACAATTGTATTGGAATCTGTAAATAATAGATTATGTAATCGTTGTGATACCATTAACTATTTAATTATATTCGTATATCTAACTATTAATTGGTATTAAAGCTGTTCTTCTTACTTTTCTTTATACGATTTAGTAACATTTCACTACAAATCAAAGAAGAAATGAAAGTTTTATATTCCTTTTCGAGAATCGATTCCTTTTCGAGTTTTCTTATGAAAGATAATATTCATCTATCATTGCTTTCCATTACAATATTTTCCATAGTAAAGAAGATTGTTTCATAGACGGTTATAATGAATACTGAAAAGATGCCGAACCAAGGCAGGTATCCAGAAAGGATTCCGGACATTCTCGCATTTAGCTACTTACTTGGCAGTTAATTGGTTACTTGGCAATAAACTGGCGATTTCGATGACAAAAACGAAAGTTGCAGATATTACTGAAATTTCGACACTATTTATTTGCAACAATTACAATTTTTTTTTACAAATCTCTTGTATAAGTCTAGGAAACTCGAAAAGGGTCACATGACAAAGTTGATTGCTTGTCAAGAGAAGGACCAGTATTGAAATTTCAACAGTGAGTCAACAATTGATCTTAACTCAAGAGAATGTTCAGTTGCGAATAGCAAACATGAACAGTTAGTTGAGATAAGTCTATCTGATGCAAGTTTGCTTGAGATCTCTTTTTTTCCAGTTAGCTAATTTTTTGCTGCTTTTTATTAAAAATATTGAACTTGTACACATTTCGACTGTAATTTGTTACCTGTAAATTCGTGTTTCTGTGAAGAATAAAATAGTTTTACTTGCTGATGAGTCTGTTGGATTGTTTCATCGTTCACTATATGCATCAAATTTTGATTTTCGGATTAGTTTTCTGTAACATTACGACCTCGGCAAATAATTCTGTTAAAGTAAATTTAAATCAATGCATAATTTTTATCCAATAAATATTATCTTTAGCATCTAGTTTTGCTAATAAACTAATCATAAACAGCCGAGTAAAAATGAAAGAAAAATCCATTAACTAAATCAACACAAAAAATAATATAGAAACTTAATAAAAATTTCAGAATGTGAAATATCCTTCATCCTACATTTTCACAATGCATCTGATGCAATTTTTGAATCCCAGATTGGTTTTAAAGAAAATGAAGCAATTAATTTGAAGTTTCGAAAATCCTGCTTTTAAAATAATTAAATTGAAAACACAACTTCCTCGCGTAATCGATTCCAAAAATCGTTAAACGCCATAATTTGTCCTTGGTGTCCAATTGTAACAGAATCTACGCAATTATTCTTAAGATTTTTCCATTTACTTATCATTTAGGAAACTGAAATTTCTTTCTGAGTATTGCTGTTTCTAAGAAATGAAAGTGCAAGATGTTTGGAAAACTATCTCACGGTAAAACTAGACTCATTCTCAATAGACTAGTTTAACCAGTGAAAATCTTTAGAAGGAATCTTAGAATGTTTTATGATTAAAAAAGATAAAGTCTGTGGATGTTGATATGTGGAAACTATTTTTATGTTTTAGTATCACAGATATGTAGCAGTATCATCGTTGTATTTTATCTACGATTTAAACAAACTTTTCAAATTTTTTTTCATATGATCTGCTACATTATCTTTAAAGTAGTAAATAATGATTTTCATTTCCTTTCCAAGTTCTATCTTTATTTTGCATTATTTATTCTTGCTGCTGAAAAAGAGGTAAACAGTGGTATCACGTTTGATTTGTTTATATTACATTTATTTACATTTCTTTTTTTAAATCCAAAATGCACCCTTTCGATTTGGATGGATGACTTTTTAAAAATCGAAATAATATGAAGGATAAATCTCTAAAAAATCTCTAATGCACTTTTGAACTAATTGACTTTTGATAAATAATAAAATTTTCTAGAGTAATAAATTAAAATATTTAAACAAATGTTTTTATATTAAAACATTACAATCACTGAAGTTTCTAATTTGTTGTTCTAATTTCATAACTTCAATGAAAATTATGTTTATATTGATGGTAAATTCTCATTAAATGACAACAAAAATGTAATAAAAAGGTATGCAGGGAAATAAAATATTATTAACCCTAAATAATTCGTTTTAAAAATATATTTAATTTTGGAAAACGAAATTTAGTCATTGATCTTTATATAAATAAAGAGATACAGTTATGAAACAAATTACCAAGAAAATATCTTTTGAAATATTTGAGCCAAAATATTTACAAGAAATAGAGCAATATTTATTATGTTCAAAGATTCTCGATTTTGGGGACTTTTTTATATTTGGAGCAACAAAATCAATGTTTTATGAATTCTCATTAATGTTTCATAAATTCAAAACATTGATGAGAATATTTTTCTCATCTTATTACGCCATTTTTGAAGTAATAAATTCTTAAAATTTAATATTTTACCTAATTTTGGTTATTATTTGTTCATTTATATCATTTTAATTATCAATACAAGCCTAATTTTCTTATTTATTTCCCTAAGAAAATGTCTGAAATTATTAATATTTAAAATTTAGTGGAATTTATGAATTTGTGTTACCATAATAATTTCAATTATTTACTTTCATCAGAGATATAAAATGAAAAATAACTAAGCATTAAAACATGCACCTCCTCTGTAAAATCAGAATTTCTCTATAAAATCAGGGAAATTGTCATTTCTCTATAAAATCAGAGAAATGGTAAATTAATTAAACCAATAAATTGTTAGTTTTAAAATTTAGATTAATTTAATAACATCCTGAATAATGAATATTCAATAAATTATTATTTTGAATTAGTTTAAAGTTTTATGAAGGGATTGCATCAAGAAATTGTTTACAGTATAAACAAATATTTGGAAGTACTTCTAGAGAAATATTTTTTCGTAATTTGAATTTATCTACATCGTAATTAAAATAAATTTTTCTTTTATTTTTTTTCTCAATATAAGCTATTTTTAAAAATTTATCGCATTATTTTATGCTAACATTCAATCCCTAAGGTCACTTTTGAAATTTATTTCCTTTTATGTGTTATATTAATTTGAAAATTTGTCGGTCATTTAGTTTCAGTAATTCATTTAATTTAAGCCTCATTTTTTAAAGAAATTACATATGAGCTTAAATTTTTTAGTTGAAAAAAGTAAATCAAAAAGTAAATCAATAAATAATTTTTTTTGACAAGCAATAAGATGTACGCAGCCATGCTTCGATATACATAATTTAAATAACAAGGCAAAGTATCATTATTATATTTTACCTTCCTCTATATAATAATGGATTAAACTATACTGAATGAAATCATAACAACTGTTTGGTAATTCCAAAAGAGAAAAATACTTTTATATAAGATATTTGTTATAAGCTAAGTTACTTTATAAGATTTATAAAAGAGGTTACAAATTTTTTTAGTAAGGAATAAATAATAAATAATGTAAAAATTTATGTTTGTTTATTTTAAGGAAGATTCTGGTCTGGTTAAGAAGCAAAGGGTTGATTACTCTTGAATATAACACATGACAAATAAAATATTATCATGTATTTTCTGGAAACAGCAGTAACCTTTGCAGATGCTCTATTCAATTAATCGCTATCTTGAATAGGACAATAGCTGTTACACAGTACATTACTGTACTCGTGTAGAATTCTTGTATAATCTATATAAAATCTGGTACAGAACATGAGTAAAATTCTTGTATAATCTATATAGAATATGGTTTAGAATACGTGTAGAATCTGGAATAATGAGAGAGTGAGAGCCGTCATGTGGAGCAAGTTTCTCCCTAAAGAAAATAGAAATTATAAAAATTGTAAGAAAAAAAACGAGAAAAAGTTCTTAGCAGCCTTCACTGATGTTTATGTTTCCCATGGAGAAAAAAAAATAAACAAGTGCTTGATATCAAATTCTTAATCATTATGTAAAACTATCTGCTGGAACTTATATGGTGTTTTATGCTTATGAATGATAATATTTGCCTTCTTTGTATTATACTTGACATCGTATCGAATTTAAATATGCACGGGTGATAAAAGGTTTTTATTTTTTTAGATAATTCAACCCTTAATTTCACGATACCAATATTGAATGTGCTTGCATCAATTTCTTATTCAATAAAGATAAATTACATTCTTAATTTAGATAATGAAAAATGAAACAAATTTTGATTGCTCATATTTGTTTATTTGCGAGCTATGCTTACAAAATTGACTTTTCCTTCATTTTGGGCATGGGTTGATAAACATTGTCCCGTTGTAACGTTGGATACTAAAGAAAATATAAGAACCAGTAGGAATTAATTTTTTTCTAATTAATAACCACCTTTGAAGACTAAGAAATAATTATTTAATGAAAAGTTTTATAGTCAAATATAATTTTAATCATTACTGGATTCATTTGATAAAATTTAAATATATTTTTCTAAATTATCAGTGCTTATGCTAGTAGAATTTATAATTTACCTTTTGTGCTTTGGAATAATTTCATGACATTCATTAAATGTGAAAAAATTATTAAATAAATATTTGAACGGATTTGAATTTTGATACTGAGAAATTCTCTAAAGATGCCACAAGTGATTTATTTACGTAAATATTTGTTTACATCTTGTTTCATTTTCTTTGTCTATACACTATGGTTTGTAATGTATCTTTTAAACTAAACGTTAGAATCCGGTCATTACTTCTGAGTTTACATTCACTTTCAAGCACTAAATCTCATTATTTTCATCCACTTTTCTATTCTGAATTCAAATTACTTTTAAGCCCCTAGGGGGGGAAATATCATTAGGAGGGCTCTTTCAAGATCTTTAAAGTTATTTTAACTAACAACGTGGCTAATTAACTCTCAGCTTATGCAAAGAATTAACCACAACAAGGACCCAATAATGAATACAAAACAAACAACTTTATTCTCGGGATAGAGAAAATTAAAGGCTTCAATCTCAACTTTGGTTTTTCGGTTTTTAAATGAAAATGAAAATTTAAAATAAATAATGTGCATTATAAAACGAATTATTATACAAAGCTGAGTGAAATTGATCTATTTATTAGCAAATATTTCCATAATTCAAAATATTACTTGCAATGTTGAATAGGAAAAGCATTTACAGGTATAAAAATAATAGCCATTGAGTATACATCAAGGAAATCTCCACTGACTAATTGAAAGCCACACATTCTTTGTGAGATGATATATATTTAAAATATTGCGGTTTTCACACAATAAATTTATTTTGATATGCATAGTATTTAAAATACACATAATATTCTAAAAATGCGGTTTAATTATTTACTTATTAGTGATAAGTGATCGATGTTGTTATTGTGGCTTATGGTACTTTATAAGCCCACTGACAATTATCTGCCAATGATTTAAGCCAAGTGAAAGTATTTTGTTCTTTCAATAGCGCCATCTAGGGCCAAAATTATGAATTTTATACTTCATACATCACATTAGCTGGAAAAATTGCTTTTTACAGATGAGTACCTTCACATACCTCACAGATAGAACACAGAAGAACAACCATGCTTGAACTGGGAAACCTACCTTAAAATCTTTTCCAAAAACTAAATTTTCACTTTAAAAATTAAACTGAATCTGACAATTTGCATTTGCTTACAATTTGAAACTCTAATTTTAATAATTTACAAAACACTTTTTCAATAAATTTAAGTACATTATAACATTTATTACTTTTTTGAAATAATTTTTTTACAGTCATGTCCATAATTATGAGAAAAATTTCAAGACAATGATAATGATTCAAGATTTAATGATAGAAAAAGAGTTAAATAAGCCTGAATAAGTACATTATTATGATCCAACAAAACAAAACAAAATCAGTTGATAAAGAAGTTTCAATTGTTTTAGGACATTTTGAGAATGTTTCGAATTGAATGAACTGAAATTATTTTCTTTTTTTCTGTATTGATTCTGTATTTTATATAATGCAAATCTCTATATTCTAATAGAGCATTGAAACATTAATATTTGTTCAAAATTTGAATCCTTATATTTTGAGTTTTAAATTCGTGGTTTATAGATTAGTTAACTCTTTTAATGTTCAAACATTTCCCGTAACAGAAAACATTTTCCCTCCAAAAGAAATATAGCCTGGAAATGTGCAATGACATTAAACATTTAATAATGTTTAAATTAAAATTCCTCTTTGGGAATTTTAAAATTTATTTAGTGTGGGGGAGAAACTTTCTAAGCTAAGAATATTTTTGCTGAATGATTAAATAACCATTATATAAAGAGCTAGATAATTTAAAATATGTAAAACGTTAAGGCTATTTTGGGCTCAAGAGTTTTTGAAAGCATTAGCATCTTAAAGTAGAATAAGAAGTTTTTGTAAATTAGATTTTCTCTCCTTACATTAGAGTTTATAAATATTTCCTGTCGAAAAATATAAAAGTGAAAATGCAGTGGAATTTTAAAAAGTGACCTCAGGTTCTGTAAAGTATTTTATTTTTAAAGTTATACTTATTTCTCATCCATGCAAATTTTATTTTGTAAGATATGTAAATACAAATTCTTGGGTTTTTTGTACATCGAAGGTAAAGACTTTTACTATTATAATAAATTGGAAATTTAGATCAAATCAATAAAAATATAAACCGAACTCATTTTCTTTTCAAATGCTTAAATACAACGAATAAAAATGACTCAAAGATTCAAACAGATATTATGAGAAAAGTACAATCAGTTTGTAAAATATTTATTTATTAGTTACTTTATAAATACGATCAGTTTTTAAAGAAGAAAAATATACTATAGTTACATTTTTGCAGGTCAAATTTCAAAGTGATATTGTTAAAATGTCAGTTATATTAAGCAGAGTAGATCAGAAATTCAATTTTAACCGTGATAGCCTGGTTACTAGGGCGATGGATTCGCATCGAACTCGCAGTCCAAAAAGGACTGCGAGTTCGAACCCGCAAGCCGAAGACTTTCGGAGTATGTGGTGGCTGGCGCCCGTTAATCCTGTCGTGGTCACAAAGTCCTCCATGTCGAGAGTAATACCACAGGGGGTAGCGGATAAAAGGTGATCGTTCTGTGTTCCAGATCTAAATTGCCATCTGTGGATGAATGAATGAACTGCATGAATGAAATCCGTCCCGTAAAAAGAATTTGTGACGTGTGTAAGCTAGAAGGCAGACTTCTGCCCTGAGGGGCTCAGGATTCCACAGTGCTGATGGTTCATCCTTCGTGGCGGGTCGGAGAGTCTGCTCTATGACTTACCCTCAGAAGCCCCGTTATCAATTTGAGCTGCCCCCGGGAAGCACCTCATAATTGAGGATGAGATGCTTCCGGTATGTTGATTGCATCTCGCCAACCCGGTGGGTACACTATTTGGTGGAGGTTAGACGCTTCCCATCGATGACGGGAAGTACTTCCTTCGGGGAGGGATGTACCGAGGCCAGTGATGGCCATTAAGACTCAACCACAGTTCTCGCTAATTGATGTTGCGGAGATCCGGCCATTCAGTGCTTATGGTTAATCTGTGTGCCTTCGTAGCGGGTCGGAGAGTCTGTTCTATGACTTACCCTCAGAAGCTATCCCCTAAAGGGGCACCTGGAAATGAGGCTGAGAAGCCTCCGGTATGGTGGTTGGATATCGCCACTCTGGGGGATACACTAATAGGTAGGGGTTAGACTCCTCCCACCGATAACAGGAAGTAATTCCTATGGGGAGAGCTGTACCATGGCCGGTTATGATTATTAGGACTCAACCACAGATCCCTCCAGTGTTGCTGTAGCAGCGGTCCTGTCATTAAGTTTTATGGTTTAAATCCGTGTGCCTTAGTGGCGGATCGGAGAGTTTAGATATGCTTATGCCTCAGAAGCTTCTGCACCCCTCCTTCTTTTGTAGAGCGGAACATGAGAACAACATATCTACATCATAAATAAAAATTTACAAAAAAGTTGAATTGGAAATATATATTGTAATTAATGGTCAGAGATACAATCGTTAGCAAATAATTCTTTAATGCAGTAAATATGACAATAATTTTTCACGCATTATATGTTAATTCTGTATCTGAAGCAAGAAATAGATGGGAAAAAAGGAATTTTCCTTGAAAGAAAATTGTTTTAATGAACTTACATAAAGAAATTAGGATCAGTAAATATATGAGAGAAATAATCAATTATAGTATTGATTATTTCTCTCATATATTTATATTATAGTATTGATTATTTCTCTCATATCTTGATACATTCTTTTCTTTTTGAATACTTAATCTAGTTGCCATTGATGACCATTTTCTAGCCGGCATAGTTCGTTACGTAAAATTTCAATTGAATTTTCTATATGGAATTCTTTAGTAAAATATTTTTTAAATTCTAATCTTAATAGTCAAATAGTTACTTTATTCAGTGTTCTATATGAGTTTCTAAAATTCTATTTTTTAAAAAAAATTAAAGTTTAAATCAAGCTAAAAAAGGTGTGGCTGAATGAATGTATGTTTGGGAAGAGCATAAGGATCAAAAGAAGAATAATCATGCTTTACAGTTTTGGATGTATTATAAATTATATTTCTTGATTTACATAATAGATCAGAAGTTTCTACAATAAGAATTTCTCTGATTCAGCAAGCAAAGAACATACCAGTAACCGGTACAATTAATATAAAAACTGAATCTGTACTCGTAAATTAACTTTTACTTTTTAAATTTTGTTTATTATCATGTCGGAACATGATTTTGTTTTTTTGGGATGAGGTTTTTGGCATCAACACAAATCTGTAGCCGAAAAATAAAAATTTTATTATCTGCACGAGCATCTAAAAAATCAGCTTTTACTAACGCGTTACCAGAGCATTTACTAAAGTTCTGATTAAAAAAAGTCAGTGACAAAAGCAAATAAAACCTTTAAAAAATGTGATTTTGAGCACGTGAATATATGAAATGAAATAAACAGCAAATGTGATATTTTTTCAATCAATCAATGCGAGACAAAGTTTTTTGGATCGTTTTCAATACTAAAGTGACTCGTTCGATGAAACAGTTAAAATGAATAAAAATATAATCTAACTTGCACGAGCACGTGGTACGTGGACGTTCAAGAAATGATGTTCTGACATGATGCATTGAAATGTGCATAGCATATTTCCTTTTAATCTTTATTTATTATAGAATTTTAGTGCCATCTAGTGGATCAGTCACATATGTCAATTGTTTCGCAGAAAGGCAGCCCTTCTGTATAGAATATATAACTATAAATTCTCTCTCTCTCTCTCTCTGTATATATATATATATATATATATATATATATATATATATATATATATAAATTTTCTATAAAGCTAACTTCAATATAGGAAATTATATCCCTTTATTTAATTTTAAAAATCATAAAACTTGGGAAACAATATAATTTTTCTATGTTTACTTCTATTTTCTTAAATCTTACAAAAATCCCATTTTTCTTTATTTAAACTTCGGGAAAAAATAAAGTTCAAACATATTTGGATTTCTATCTTCAAAGTATGCTTTTATTTCATTTCGCAATAAGTTTTTTTGTTCATTAAAAGCGCTGCTTATTTTTCTCAGTTCAAGTTTCCTAACTCTTTGATAATGCCTGCTTTGAATAATTTTCCAAGTTTTTTCCTCAGTTACATTTTATAATAGTACCTATAAGACAAACAAACAAACAAGGAATAGAATTTAGACCCACCCTCCTTATAAAATCAGTTTTAAACTTTAAATTATCAGTTACAAGGACATGAAAAGAAATATTCTATTGATTTCCAGGATTAAAAATAGCCACTTTTCTTCTTTTTATTTATTTTTATTTTTGTGAAGATAAAGAAGTAAAGTTTTACGTTTGAAGATTGTTAAAACCCTTAATCTTTTATTTATCTGGAAAATAATAAAATCTCTGATCGCAAATTTGTTTTTAGTTTCCTTTTTATATTTTAAAATTGCATTTTTAAACATTAAAAGGAATTTTTTTGAATAGTTTTGCAAATTTTTAAAGTACATTAGCTTCAAATAGTTTGATTGTTTTTATTAGAATTATTCTCAATTGGAAATAACTCATACGGAATAGTTTTATTTGATTTGTGAATATATTAGTGTTTGGTTTGATATATGCTCTTGAAATATATATATTTTTTAAAACTCGTTTTTTAATGTTAATGTTGTAAGCACGTTTCTAAAAATAACATGATTCAGCTTAACTTTAAAATGGTTTGTTTTATAAAGTCAGAAACTTCTGGCTTAAAAATCTATTTGGAGTACTTCGAATGGTTTGTTAATTCTTAAAAATTATCAATGAAAAAATATTAAAGAAATTATTTTTAAAATGTGATTTGAAGTCGATATCTATTCAAATAAAAATTTCATATATTTTCTCAGTTTTGAAATTGGAAATCATGGGATAGAGATAATCATCTCCAGAAGATTTACTGTACATACGGGTTTGCCTAGACATATTATATCAACTAACCTGGATCAAACATTCTCGCTTCTATGTAACCTATAAGCTGAAGAATTATTCCTTGCCTTCAACAGTGTTTCAAAATTCGGAAGTTCGAATTCCCATAAAGCTTATATATCTTCCATAGAAAGATGATATATATCATAAATCGAATCAACCACTTAACCTTCAGACCTTCTACTTCCTTAACCTTCCAAAGCAGAAGCTGATTAAAAAAACTAAATCAGCATTTTACTGATTTTAATCAGGCAATAAGATTGCAAGGTTCCCTTCCTCAGATACCACAACTGTTGTTTTCTTTCTCGTTAGGTCCGCTGTGACCTGGTGGTAAGATTTCGGCAAGTTCGAAACCCGATTTCATCGAAGAACCGTCGTGTTAGGGGGTCAGTTGCACGTGAAGTCTGCCATAGTCAAATGTATTCCCGCTGGTGTGTTATGTATAATGGGGTGCCAGCTCAAGTGTCGCCCTCGTCATCTGAGCGTAGTTCAAAATTACAAGGTCCATCACAAAAGAGCCATAGTATTGCTTTACAATGGGACGTTAATATAACTAAACTATAACTCGCAACCATATTATTTTTCAAATTTCAATTTTTTAAATAAATGATTGACTGAAACACTTTAACATGCAAACTTTTTCTTATGGATGATTTAATTAAGTGAGTTTACATCCAAAAATTATTTTGCGGATGATTTACTTAAGCACTTTTATCTGCAAATCTTTACTAATAAATCATTTACTTAAGCGCTTTACTAACAAATATTTTTTATGGGTTATTTAATTAAGTATTATTAACCGCAATCTTATTATTATAATCACCCACATTCTTGTTAGTCATTATTTCGATCCCGAGGAGATTATTACCTATCAATATTTGAATAACAAGGCCGAATATGGTGTAATTAAAACACTTTTCGTATTAAATATTATATCTTTGTAATCGAGAACTTAAATATCTAAAGCGAATTCTTTTTTTTTCTGAGAATTTAAATTTCTAAAAGAAGATGAAATAACTTTGTCTTATCGTTCTCGATTTGTTATTTAATACGTCACTCTTTTATATATAGGATGTGCATGTTTTCTTCTTCTATGATATTTTTTTCAAATTCTTTTGAAATATTTGACTATTAGTTTTATAGAAGAAATTTATATTTATATATTATTTATCTATTCATTGAAAAAAGGACATAACTTTTATGATAAAGTACTTTAACTACAATTTCTTAATAATATATCTTGTTGCAAATTGTTTTTACGTTAATCAAATTACATATTTTAAGTTCTATTTTCATTTTTAGACGAAAACCGTGGATTTATAAATTAGTATATCAGCATTTGTTCATTTTTTGTGTTTCAACCCTTTCAGGTTTCTGACCAATTGGGATTATCATCAAAACCCACTTAAAGTAATACATTTGTATTTTTATAGACATAAAGTATTATTTATAGACGTTAATATAGAATATGGTTTTGTATCACTATATTTCTTTGAATAAGCTATATGAGTGATAAATAATGTTACAGAGGATTTCCAATATCTGAAAATAGGACATATAGAGTAGTTTCTTGCGTTGAATAGAATAAAATTTCAGCATAACTTAATGTCTTCCGAATACACTTTTAGACTTATACTTATCCTTCATAATAATATATTTTTTGTAGTAAAAGGCACAATAAAACTGTATTATGATATAATATTAAAAAAAACATTTGAAATTTTATAATAATTGTAAATGTATCTAATATGTATTTTTAATGATAGAAAAATTTCACACATGAACAAAAATTCGAAATATTATATTGAAATTTTGAGAAATTTCTGCTTATATCACTTTTTAGAAATCATAAATCACAGGAACAATTACTTGTATTTAAATGCTTTACGCTAATGTATTTTGTTTTTTAATATTCTAAAAAATAGATTTTTGAAGACTTTTAGCAGATATTTTTATTACTTAGGAAATTATTGAATTTTTATATATGTACTGAAAATTCTGAAAAATACCAAGTATATCGACCTAGTATTTAAAAATTTAATTTCTTTTATTGAATGATTTGAAATGTTTCAATAATTTGTGTTAACGAAAACCGGTATTGGTGCTGTTTTTTAATTAGTGAGAGAAAATATTACTATTTTCACTAATTAAATAATACTTGTTTGAAACATGAGAACAAAAATAAAATCATTCTTCGAGTAAATTATATGAAAAAAAATCTCAGGTTTTAATATGTTCTAAGAATTATGTAATACTTCCAAAAACGTAGTAATTTTTTTAATTAAATTTTTTTTTGATAAGACTATCGAGATTTGTATCACTTTTAATATCGGAATTCTCATTTTAAAATAAGTTTGGATGAAACTTTTTCGACTGCTAATGAAATAAAAAAAAGATTAAAATGAAATCTGCTCTGCATATTTCAACGTATCATGTCAAAATCTAATTTCTGGAACGATCAAGCACCACGTGCTCGTACGAGTTAAATTATATTTTTATGCATTTTAATGGTTTCATTGAATGAGTCACTTAAGTACTGCAAAAGATAAAAAACAACAACTTTGTTTTGCATTCATAGTTAAAAAAATATCCCATTCCCTATTTATTTCATTTCCAATAATCACGTGCTCAAAATGGCATTTTTCTAGGTTTTATTTGATGTAGTAATTAACTTATTTTTTTTAAATCAGTGCTTTTGTAAATGCAATGGCAACACGTTATTAAAAGCTGATTTTTTTAGCAGATAATAAAATGTTTATTTTTGGCCTACGGAATTTTTGTTTACGCCACAAAATTTATTCCTAAAAACAATATCATGTTCTGACATGATAAAAAATCTAAAATAAGAGTAACTGACTCTAACCAGGACCGTCAGTCAATTACTTTAGGTTACATCAAGATATGTTATTTTGAATATATTGAAGCGGATTTGTATAAATAATTTCAGCCTTGCTTGTTAAAAGATTATGAAGATAGATAAGTGGAATTTGTGTTGTTTTAAATTCAGTGATTACTAATTATAATTCCGGATGTATATTTATCTAATTTATTGAATGATGTATGGAATGAGTACACAAATCTTATTATTCAATAATAAAAAGATAATTACAATGAAAATGTCTCAAACATCAGAATTTAAAAAAAATCATCTGTTAAATAATGATTTGGAAATATTTTTAATGGTAACATTGACACTCAGCTTGTACGTCATTACAGCATTTGGTATGCAAATTATCAAAGCCGAAATTAATTATTTAACGGAATTTTGCAATCAAGTTTTCCTTTAATTAATATGTCCTTACGTAGTGCTCATTTCTGTAGTTTCTTCCAAAGCATCATTAAATACCAAATAATGAGATAAAGCACGAGTAACGATCGGAAATAATCATTATCATTTGCTGTGCATTGTTTGCTGCATCATTATTGCTACCAAATGCTAACAATAGTGTTTCATAATATGTAGAAAATTGGATGTGATGTATCTCAGAATATTAAATGCCATTTATTGTAATTAAAACAACTCATTATGTTTAAATTTAACTAAAAGAGTGCACATAAGAAATCACATTTTTTTATTGAAAGGACGTCGGATATATTAACTACTCCTATTTTAATTGCAGATAATAATTACTGAAAAAATGTTACAATGAAATGTTAATAAGAAAAAAATTGTCAAAACTAATTTCTTTTTTTTCACTTTTTATTCATATTTTTCGTTTGTTTAATATAGAATTGTTAAAGGATTTTTTAAATTTAAAATCGTTAATAATAAAAAGAAAAATGAAATCTTCGGTCGCAAATTTCAAGTCATCATGTGAGAACACTATTATTTTTTAAGTGATTATTCGTCTTGATTAATGTAAGTCATTGACCGGTTTGAAAAAATTACCTGACTTTTATTTCTCTCTCTCTCTCTCAAATGATAACATTTTTAAATTTAAATTTTAATTTCTCTAGCTGGCAAACAAAGTTCTGGAGCTCGACCGATTTTGAGATAAAAAACAAACAAACAGTAATTTCGACAAAAAGCTGACTATTACTGGAAGCTATTGTATATGTGGTAAAATGCAACTAACATAATGCAGATTGATATTAAAATTATATTCTAATATTCACAATATTTTGCGAAATACAATTAGTAAGAATGCACTTATAATATGATTAAAGAAAATATATAAGTCGTGTTTTACAAAACTGTTAAAGTTAATACTAAAAACTAAAAATAAAATTAAATTAAAAATAAAAAAAACGATATTTTTGAGAGCGAGATTAATTATTTAAAATTAAGAAATCGTAAACAAACTGGATGATGACGTCATTCCTTAAAAACGACAAATAAAAAGCAGTTGATAGTAAATTTAATTAAACATCTCAAACAATACTGGCAAAACATACCTCACATATCATGGGTCAGTGACTTGTTATCTGCAAATGAAAAAACGAATATTTCTTGCCTTCAAATTTCGGAGACACCAAAACCCCATAACCAAAACAGCATCATGTTCTCACATGATAATAACAGAGTATGAAAAATGCATTCTCATAATGATTTAGCCGGATATTAAATATTTTTTTAAAGGCAATTATTATTTGTTATGTTTCATAAGATATAATAGTGATTTTCTACATAGCCTTCGTCGAATCCATTTATTATTTTGAACTGAGTTACTCGTAATATTTAGAAACAGAATAAAAATAGTCGTACTAGAACTATGGCAATAATCCAAAATTAGGAAAAGTAAAAAAATTTCATCAAGTTTATTAATATATCCTTGCCTGAAGGTTAGAAAGGATATTTTATGCTATTAATATGGAAGGTGAGGTTTGTTTGAAGTTTTATGTATTTTTTCTAAGGGGGGGCACCTCTCAATTGAGGATGAAATGCTTACGGTATGGTGGTTGTATCTCGGCACCCTTGGTGGATGCACTAATATGTGAGAGTTGAACTCCTCCCATCGATGATGGTATGTACTATCTACGGGGAGGGTTGTACCGTGGCCGTGAGAGCCATTAGGACTCGCCCACAGTTCCCGACAGTGTTGCTGTTGCGGTGGTCTGGCCATTCAGTGCTTATGGTTAATCTGTGTGCCTTCTTGGCGGGTACGAAAGTCTGTCTACGACTTATGTTTGTATTTGGGAATGTTGATAGCCCAATATTTAACTTCTTTAGCGATCTAACATCACTTTTTACTTACCGAAAGGTTTTCATCCACCTATCTGAGATGACCCTTAGAAATATTTGAAACACACACACACAATAATCATTTCCAGATTAAAAAAAACAATCTCTTTTAATAAGAAGGAAATATGAAGGTCACAAAAAGAACAAACAAAACCTCAAAATGTATCTAACAACAGAAGTTAAGTTAGTTTGCTGCACATAACTTTGTAATTCGTTTGGCTTCGTAGCTAGATCAATATAATCAAATTTCTACATCACAAATCTTATTATCATAGCAACAATTCATTTAAGGAAAGGAAAAAGGAAAATTCTTTCAAAAAGTTGCAAATTAGGAGAAGAAACGTTTTACTATTTACTCAGTGGAATAAATTTCGATTGCATACTTTGTTCTAAGGAACATTAAATAGAATGTTTAGCCCATACGAATGGAGATTTATGAAGAAAAGCTTTCTTTTTTTAAGGAAAACAAATGTAAATATTTACATATTAAGATTTTATGGAGAAATCTTTAATCGATTTATAAGCAATTTGGAAGGTTTTCATTTGTTATTTTCATCTTATTTTTCTAAAAAAGATTTGGTTTTTTGAAAATGTTTACGTCCTTTATACACACTAAACAGAATAAAATATAGATGTGAAATTTTTCAGCAGGTTGACATTTTAATAAATAATTTAAGAAACAATTGCGATAATTGTCAGCCTTTGCAGAAGCTCTGATTATACAAAAATTAAATTTCTGGTAAAAAATTCTTTAAAAAATTGTACTATTTTTATTGATACAGATTATATTATTATATATGTATAACTCTAATTGCCGTTTTAAATAATTTTTCAGAGCATAAAGATATTTTTTGTAAACCCTGTAGAAAAATAAAAAGATTAAAAGGAAATCTGCTACGCATATTTCTATGTATCATGTCAGTTCATCATTTCTAGAACGGCCAAGCACCACGTGCTCGCTCAAAATAGATTATATTTTTATCCATTTTAAATTGTTTCATTGAATGAGTCACTTTAGCATAGCAAACGATCCAAAAAACTGTGTCTCGCATTGATTGTTTAAAAAAAATATCACATTTCCTATTTATTTCCTTTCATATAATCACGCGCTCAAAATGTCATCTTTTAGGTTTTCTTTTCTTTAGTGATTAACTTATTTTCTTTATCAGAGCTTATTGTAAATGCAATGGCAACATGTTATTGAAAGCTAATTTTTTTTGAGAGGCTCATGCAGATAACAAGATTTTTATTTTTCGCCTACGGATTTTTGTTGACCCCAAAAGCAACATCATGTTCTGACATGTATATAAAGTACCTAATGATAATCGTTTTTTAAATGAGATATATTAGCTGCCAGTAATTTGAGGGTCTTATTTTAGCTTTTCGAAACTGGTACAGTGCTTGGGACTGGATAATTCTTTCATCGTATCTCTTTATGAAATCAGTTGATATATATATATATATATATATAT
>JAOUZG010025633.1:4377246-4415129 GCA_026289955.1 Argiope argentata
TATATATAAAGATTTGTTGAATATTAGAACGCAAATGGAAATCACAGAGAAAAGCGAACTGCTATTAAGGTGGGAGATTAAAACATAACTTAACTTTTTTTTTTATGTTAGTTTTTGAAAAAGTGTATAAGTATTGTGCTTTTTTGTTTCTGAGGTTTATTTTTCTTAAAATTTTTAAAAGCCGCTAACTACTTTTTTTATTTAAATATTCATAATATTCTAGGAAATATAAATATAGACCATGATATTATAAGAAGTATATATAATATAATATGTGTGTGTTTTGTATATCCTATAATATATATCGTTATATATTGATGGTCAAAGTCCTATAAAAATAGACGTCTGTAATATGGTAGTTGAAAGTATTTATTAAGTTTTAAGGGCATATTTCTAGAAAATAAAATCTGATTAAGTGATTCAGTTTCTTATAAATTGAATGGTTATGAAATTTTTTGAATGCGTTTTTCATTTACACCAACTGTATGTTAGTGTGAAAGATATATATATTTTTTAAATGATCCGATATGTGTAAAGAATTTCTCACACTTTTCCGGTATTTGTAAAAAAAGTTTCTTTTCTTAAAGTTCAAATCCTCCTTTTGATCTCAAAAGGAAATCCCTTTTTGATATAATTTTTTTCATAACCGTAGCATTACTTTATAAGTATAATATTGAGTGGTCTAAAAATGTATCATAAGACTATTTTCCAACGGACTGTTAAAAAATTATTGACAAGTATTGAATAAAACTCACCTTTTATAAACAGTTTCTAAGGAAAGAAAAATTCTATAAGACCTACATTAGTGAGCTATTCATCTATGTTAAATTTTGAAAACTTAAAAAGTTGTTCAATAATGTATGCATTAATAATAAACTTCTTTAATGCATATGCATGAGGAATTTTGCCTAGTAGTTCTTTCAGAAGATAAAAACTTCCATTCCTTGCTCTGAAATTGGTTAAATAGAATGGGCCAAATTTCAATAGATTGAAAAAAATTGATAAAGCAAAAAAAAAAAAAAAGCTTTATTGGTAAAAAAAGCTTTATTTAAAAATAATATTTTTTAAAATAAAATTCCAAAACATTACAAAGGGTATAAAAATAATTTCAACAAATATAATGAGAAATCTTTATAATGGTGTTATTTATTTAATTTTTACAAAATTGCGGTCTCTAAAAACTTGTCAGGAGGAATTATGTATTTTAATTGAAAAATAATTAAACGAATTTATTAGCTCTATTAATTAATCTATCGGAAATTTATTCTTACTGAAACAGAGAGCGTCTAATTATTCTATTCAGTGTTGTCTTTTTCTTCATGTATATTAACCTTCGTTATAAAATTCTCTGTAGTCTTGAGATATAATTAATTTCATTCACTTAAAATTCCGCCTGAAAACTATCAACCCATTTAAGATGTATAAATTTATTTTGGGATTGCCAAAAGGAAAATATATTTCTTACGTTTAATTTCATTGAGATTCCAAAAAAATGAACCATTTGATTAATTTTTAGAATAATGAAAAAAAAAAAACACGAAGAATAATTTAAATACTATATGGTCTTCAATTCCAATGGTCTTGTTTTTAAAATGTATAGCCATTAAAATTAATTATATATTTAAATATAAAAAATAATATGTATTTAAATTATGATAATTTTGTATTTAAATACATAAATTAATATATACCCCTTCTTTTAGACAGTAGAATCAAAAGCCAAAATTTATATATTCATTCCCAAAAACCTAATTAATTATACTTAAATGCTCACAGACAACGATGAATAAAAAAAATAACACCAATTTTTTAATCGTGGACGTTAAAAATAATAAAAAGAATTATAACAAAAATAAAAAGCAACATGACTTGCATAATCTCCAAAATATCTACCAGTAAAATCTTTTTGCCAAATCTAACTATAAACTCATAAACAAAATGCTATTCACGTGTGTATATACTAATAATGATGAAATAACGTTCTTATAAAGTTATTGAAAAGACGAAATAACGTTCTTATCAACTCATACTTCTATCGGAATTCTTCGATGTATTGTTGTTACAAAAAGCTTAAAAATAAAAGATGGAAAGAATTTCCGCAAATATCATAACAGGATTAAGAGTTATCAAAACTTTCTGAAATAATATGATTTGGAATCTTGCTGACACGAAATACGATAAGAAATATAATCGATAAAGCTTACTGCTTTATGTTCTTCTTTATTTCATTTTGCTTTGGCTTATCATTGTCGCCATCTCTTAAAAAATAAGAGTTTTCATATGCCCTAATTTTTAGACTGTAAACGGGATATTGTGTATTACTTTGAAAAGTTTCTGTATTTTATTTATTACAAAACTGATAGAATGGGGTCCCAAGAATTATTACTTAGATGCAACTTATCGATTTTCCGAATCTGCATGATTATTTCTTGAATGTTTATTAGTTTGCATAAATTCTGAATGTTTTTCAAATTTTTATAATGGTGGTAGATTTTATAAAATTTTTCAAAAGCCACAACTTCTTATTAGATTGAAACTTCATTTAAATTTCACTGAATTGAGTGACAGAAGAATTGGGAAGTTTACGAAAAAGATGATTTTTACGAAGATTTTTTTTTCTCGAAAAAGAAATTTGATCTTTTGTTTTTTAAATATAGATACCTTTGATTAAAGCATAAACACATATTGCATTTTTTTGTCTAATTTAATTTAATATGATCTTTTCAGATAATTTAGCAAAAAACTTTTAAAAAAATAAATTTACAAATTACTTTACTTCCATTTTTGAAAAAAAAAGCGAAAAAGCGAAGAAAATGAACTTAAAACACAGACATTATTCAATTCGTTAAATAATTCTATAATATTATTATGCTTTCTTACAAAATAAAATAACAGAAAAAGAAATATAAAGTTTTTTAATAGTTCTGATTGTTTAATTGATCAGCATATATTATCAGTGTTTGAGAAGATACGTGAATGTGTAGTAAACCGGTTCACGAGTTTTCTATGAATAATAGCACACGGAATTCTAGGAATTAATCAGTGTTAATTTCTAGTTGTCAGTAATTTCAGTTAATTCCCGTAATTAATTTGAAGTCTTGGATTTCCCCATGTTAAATTATCTCTCAGTACATCGGATAACTTGAGACAAACACCCTAATTATAGTAGTAGATGCCACAATTTAAAATCACTCATCAATTGCAACATGTTTCCAACTAAACAGAATAGGTTAAAAATATATTTGAAATCATCTTGCTTAATAAAAAAAAAGAATCTTCATATTCTTATTTGCCATATAAATTTGTAAAAAAATACAAATATATAAATCCGAAATGATCAGTCATTAGTATATTTAAAGTGTGATGAATTATGAAACTAAATTGATCATCAGAAGAAAGTCTCACAATGGGTTCTTGAAAGAGTTAAAATTATTTAAATCCGCTATTATTTAGGTATTAGTCATAATTCTTATATTAAGTATTAATCATAATAAAAGATAAGAACACAATAACAAATTTACTTTTATTATTTTAAAAGAAATATCCACTTTCGACTATGCATTAAAAGGAATTTAATATTTTTCATCAATGATGATGATGTCATGTCAGCTTTACAACAGAAGGAGGGGTGCAGTAGCTTCTGAGGGTATGGACCCATGAGTCCCCGAGGGCAACAGTCTCACTTCTAGCTCAAATAAAGATGACACACACTTATCACATTCGCTTGCACATCCCTTTTTTCAGAGGGGGGGCACATTCTCACACCTCACAGTTAAAACAACCATGCCCTGATCGGGACTCGAACCCGGGTCGTCCAGATTAAGAGGCAGAAGAGCTTCCTATGTGTCAGAACGCCACCATTTTTCATCAATAAATTATTTATTTTATTACCTTCCCACAATTGAATTACTTATGAATAATCTTATTACGCGGAAATATGGTACACAAATATATCTGAATACAAAACCAATACAATGATATAAAGTTTTTAAAGGTTAGATAATATTTATTATATAGTATAACATTATTTGCAGCTTCATGATAGTATTTTTACTAATACAAGAAGATCATATATTTGAATTGTAAAGTCTTGATCCAGGATCTGAAAATTAGTGTGCATAATTTTTATTTAATATTTTACAATAATTTGCAACTAAGACTTAAAAATAAAATTGAATGAATATTTAATTTTTATGCCATTAAGATAATTATCTTTCTTAAATGAAAATAATATCAAAGATTTTATTAAAAATATCTAATTTATATCAGTAACTAATATCCGAGATTTATTTTTACAATCTATCTGCTTTCAATATTTCAGAGATAATAATCAATAAAAGCACACTGCATAAAACCTTAAGCGCTGCAAATAAAATAAATACGAACATACTTAATTTAAAATTTATTTAAAACATTTAATCAAACAGTTTTACTTGTGATTTAAAATTTAACACTTTAAAAATTTAACACTCGCACATTAAGTAATGGAAAAGCAAGTGAGAAATTCTATCTTTAGAAAAAGAAATTAAAAAAAGTATATGTGTATTCCTGTTTACTAATAAAAAGAATGATAGGTATTAAAGAAGTTGCATTTAGTAATTTAAATAATAAATAGTATTATCATTCCATTTTAAGGCATTATATTCTCCAATTTATACGAGTTATTTGTTCATATTTTTAGTTGTTATATGATTTCTTATACAATTATATAATAACTTCTACATAATTATTTCTTTTGGAAATCATTATGATATATCCAAATTCCTTACTAAATGACAGTAATACAGTATAGCTCTAGAAGATCAAATAAATTATTATTATTCAAATTCTTCTCTATTTCTATGTTACCTTAATTTAAAAAGAAAACAGTATCTAATTTACGCTAAATCGAAAAAATTCCCAGTTTATAAATTAGTTTTAGCTTTATGGAAACTTAATAATAATTAGATAAGACGAAATTAAAGAGAAATATATTATAACAATTTCATTTAATTTAGATTGATACATACTGAGCCGTAAATTAAAGATTTCTTTTGTCTAGACTCGCATGAGACAATGAAATTGTTCATTTCCCAAATATATATGAAATTTAAAGAAAATATCCAAGCAATTTTATATGATTAAATGAAAGGTTACTTTAAGTGCATTCAGCATGTTTCAAGCTATTCGAATCTATAAATAGGCCTTAACATTAGAAATATTTTTCAATATATCTCCGTGTAAAATCATAGAAATTTCTCATTTCATAATTCTTAATATAATTTACAGAACGTATCATAGTAGTTTTATAGAAAACCGGAGATGAATAAATTTAATTTAAACAATTTTCAATTTATTAAGAGCGATAGATAAGTCTAAAATAAGATCGATTTTTTCGGAATATCTCGGAATGTTATTAACTAAATTTCTCATTTCATAAATGAAAACGAAATTTTAAAAAAATGCATGAGCATTGAACATTGTTTCTGTTAAAATCAATCCGATATATCAAAGCAAACCTTATATTCTTCATATTTCATTCTTATTTCAAGAATATGTCAATACAATATTATTCAAAATTATTTATAAAAAAATTAAAAACAATTTTTTTTATTTTTTATGCAGCTATCATTATTTTTTATATGTATATATTGCGATCATAAACATAAACCAGTAATATAAAACTTTTTTTCCTATCTCTCATCTTGTGATAGGAATTTTTTTTTGAATTTCTTAATCGTTCCTTTTATGCAATATATATATATATATATATATATATATATATATATATATCATTTGTACTTGGAATAAATAATAAAAATAAAGTACGTTCAAATTTTGAAAATATTAAAATAAATTCGTCTGGAAAAAATATTTTATTTGTTTTTAAAGAGTTTTTAATTTTTTTCATTTCGATTTATTTAACCTTCATCTTTTTAGTTAGACTGAAATAAAAAAAAATTCTTTAGTATTTACAGGGCAAGAAAACATTCATAATAATTCCAGTAATTTTTTTAAATACGTGTTTACAGATAATTTTTTCCGATAAACTTAATTTTCTGTGAGTTCAGACTAAATATTTTCGCAATTTTTTTAAAGGGTTCGAACAGAAAAATTAGATTTAAATGAAAATTCTGGGTATTTTGCGCTCTGGAAGACATTAAATAAACATTAAAAATGGAGTAAACAACAGCTTTATTTTTATTCAATAAAATATTTAAAATTTTTGCTAGGTAGCCTTAAGTAAATTTTTATGGAGTAAAATTATAGTCTGGGTATTTATTAGCAAGTTTGAAGTTATTTGTCACATCTTTTTTTTCTATTGATGTATTATTTATTTTTAATGAGAACAGAGTATTAGCTTTAAATCAAAATAATTCAAAATATTTCAAATTATTTTTCTCGGTTCGTAGAATGAAGTATTATGAACATTTTAATTCATATAATTAAATTCATAGTCATTAAATTATAATAAATCAATATAGCAGGAATTTTGATTATTCATTAAAATATTGCTTAAACCTGTCTGCAAATATTTTAGCTGAAATCATAGTTTAAATTTGAACGGCATTAAAATATATGTACATTATTTATTATTATTAATAATGGAAGTTTTAAAAATACAAAGTTTATTAAGGATCCTTAAAGTGTATTAAAAATAAAAAAAGATGATAAAAAATAAAAAATATATTTTCCGACGCAAAAGTAAGAAATAACTTTTAAATTAAATGTATTAATTATTGGTATATGTATACAATTCTTTTCAAAAAATATATCCTTTTTATAGAATTTAAATATGAAAGTTAGTTGCTTAATTAGAATTTCATGAAAGATCTTTATTTTTACAAACCATTTTTTGATGTACAATGAGTTAAAAAAAAGAAATTTTAACATTTTAAATTTTAAATAGAGATTATTTTCCTCAACCAAGTCATTGTCATTTTAGTTTTACTCTTCCAAAAATTTATTTAATATCACGAAAGCAAAAACTGAAAAATTTAGGGTAAAATAATTCTGTAAATAAAGGATTAGAGTTCTCAATAAAGACAAACAATTTTAACCAACATACTTTAAGAGTAATAACATCCAATAAAAATATTATTTTCAAATTTTGTAGCATGTTTCTTTTGATATGATTTCACATAATTTAAAACGTCTTTTTTTAAAAAATAAATAAGGCTTTTGAAATGTTTTAGCGAGACCTGTAAATGCGAATTTAGCTTGGTTCTGTAGCGAATGAAGGTCGCGGTACGAACCTGCGACACTAGAGCCAGTAGCCGAATAACATGACCACTATACCAAAACGTCGACTTCGGTATCGTAGATGTTATCTGACTTATAAAGCTAGCACTACAGTTCTCCCTCACCAGTGAGTCGGCGGAGAAGCGAAAGATTTGTATTTTTAATGTTTATATATGAATTAAATTAATAGTGCCTTTTTAATAATTTTTTACTTGCTTACGTCAAGTGAGTCTGACGATTTTGCTGAGGGTAGATGGCACCATGACTGTTGCAGGAGATTGAGTTGCCAAGGTCTACAATGTAGCGATTGAAGGTCATGATACGAACCCGTGACGCTAGAGGCAGTAGCCGAGTAACATGACCACTATAACAAAAAGTCGACTTCGGTATCGTAGATGTTATCTGGCTCATAAGGCTAGCACTACAGTTTCACAAACTAAGGAAAACAGTGCTCGTCAAACCCAAAATATACCAGAGCATCAGATCTCACACAACCGAAAAAGGATTTAAAAGCATTTATGTTTATTGGAAGTTGTTGTTGTTACTTTACAAAGCCACTTACAGATCTGTCAGTGATTTAAGCGGAGTGAACAGCAGATTCGGAGGGCAAAGGCAGCTGAGAAACCGAGACTAAGTAACTTCAAGCTCAAATGAAGATAATACTTACAAACTCGGTTTTACAACCCTCTTTTTGACAGAGGGGGCTCTTTCACACACCCCACAGAGAGAATACAGGATAGAGAGCAACTATTCCCGAACTAGGACTCAAATT
Source organism: Argiope argentata (assembly GCA_026289955.1). Classification (NCBI taxonomy): domain Eukaryota; kingdom Metazoa; phylum Arthropoda; class Arachnida; order Araneae; family Araneidae; genus Argiope; species Argiope argentata. Next base: position 4,385,240 of record JAOUZG010025633.1, read on the forward strand.
CAGGACTCTCAGATTACGGGGGAGACTCACTGCCCCTGTCTATAAAATTTAAACGTGATATAAACATTTTAAAGCATAATGACCATTTTTCAATAAATAGAGAAAATAAGAAACTAAATTAAGAAAATTAGAAAAAAAAAAACTATTCATTTTTAACTGATTCACAAAAGAGGTTAAATACTAGCATTTAAGAGCAGAACAATAGTTGGGAAAAGTGATTTAGTTTCAATAATTGAGATAAATTACAATTTAATTTTCATCACTGTTTTTGAAAATTAACAATCCAATTTCCTAAAATCAACCATGTTTCAATTGTTTTATCGCACTTTTATTCAGTATCATTTTTTTCTTTTTGTTATTGATTTTCTGCTCATTTTCTGATAATACTTCATGGTAAATCGGCTGACAAAATTCTATTTTAATATTCTCAAATTTTCATTATTAATTAATGTAATTAAATATTGTTTTTAGACGAATGTCTAGGACTAAAATTCATTTTATTTCTACCTTTTCAATAAATTTTCAATAAATTTAATATTTACACTTGTCTCAAATGTCGGAATCATACGTCAATTTGTACACAGCTAATATTCTATTCGAATACATAATAATGTTGAGACAACTCAGAGGAAAGCATGTTTTGAAAAATAAACCACGTTTTGGAATAACATTTAAGTATCTCATGTAAGCCTACTCTCTGAAGAATTTCTATTGTTTTCTAATTGCAAAGAAAGAAATATTCGCAAGAATTGGGTTTGTATGCCTTTCGAAATTTGTAAAATGAATGCTACAAATTGTATTACTATTTTAATATATTTCAAATTATTAATATATGTTCTGTCTATGCTTTTTCACTGACTAATTTTCTTTGTAAGTTATGTTTTAAAAATTAGAAATATCTATAGCATCAATTTAATAAACCTATTATCTTTATTGAAATAGCTCTGTAACGAGCTCATATAATTTAGTGTCCTATTAATAGAGCACAACAACGAAATTCTTTTTAAATAATTATTGTTTATTTCTTCGAATAGGATTATTTAAAAAAATTAATATGTGGAACAATCGGTATCTATTATATCTAAATCTAATTGTAGCTATTATAGTTACAAGCTCGTATTTATATGAAACGCGAATAAAGATGTTTTTGTATAAAAGAGGATTTGTTTTATAATATTGCAAAATTAGAATTTTATTTTGTTATTGTATTTATTTAGATAATTTGTAATTTTCTTAACTATAGATTAATAGATTTTTATAAGCTAATAAATATTTCAACATTATGCTTTTAGGAAAATATTTTCTTTTGGGGAGACTATGAATTTCAAAAAAAGAAACATTTATTTATAATGATTTTAACATCTTATTAAAACAGTATAACATATATTTAGTTTGGATATTTATTTTATGTATTGGATAAAGTATGCAATTATGCTTAAAAGAATACGTGTTATTTTTTTTAAAAAAATATCCTATTTCGTTATTTAATTAAAATCAAATTTATTATGGGAACTTTTATGTGAAGTATTATTATTTAATCTTTTTTAACTCATTAAATAAACTTATTTAATACAATAGAATTCCACATTAATGTTCATATAAAGCAAATAAGCATGTTTTAAAGAACAATAAGCTTAAGTGCATACTTCTATTAAAATGATTGAAATAAATCATGTATTTGTACAAATGGCTTCATGGGTAAATTTGCATAAATTTATGTTCATAAATTGGATATTATGTAAATGATATTTACGATAATTTTGAATGCATTCTATAATTTATTTCACAAACAATGTTTTTATACGCAAAGAAATACGCAAGATTCATATGCATCATTAAAACGAATCTAATCGAATTTGGCGTTTGAGATTGAAAAATACTGTGTCAAGATATTAAATATTTAAAGTAGGAAAATGCACATAAATATTCCTTACTTAAAATAAATTGTTTAAAATAAAGAGAAAAATATTTAATGATTTATAATCCATCTATAAATAAATCAAGCAAGAATATTCATTTTCCAACCGATTATAAATCAGCGACGCTACTAAGGGAAACAACTCAGATTTTATTGAAAGAGATTTTATACACCAGAAGTAAATAGACTCTTTATTAGCGTAGGGTCACGTTATAAAATCGTAATTAATTTGCGAGGATTTTTTTTAGTTCTGATATAAGAAAATAGTTATAAATATTGCATATTGCCTTCATCAGAAATGTTTGCATATATACTATATTTAATGGTGGTGTGTTTAATCATTCACAAAACCTAGCATGCTTAAAATCCTTCATAAAACCTAGCATGCTTAAAATCCTTCATAAAACCTAGCATGTGAAATTGATCTTAGTTTAATCCATCTCGTTAATAAATTATGAAATCATGTAACGGCTATATTAAATTTACCATCCTGCTGTCTTTATGCCTCTTGTACTATCTGACCTCTGGTCAGGATCAACAAGGATTGAGAAATGACTTTGCCAAATCACTTGGTATCCACCCATGGTGTTATTAACGTCCATTATGGCTTGCTGCAATTTAACGGTTTGCGATTTAATTACGCTATTAAAAGTTTCCTCTTCTCGAATTTCAGTACGTTAGCTGTAAACTTGGGATGAAGTGGCGATGGCAATTGCAGTTGTGTCTACTTACCTTATTAATTAGATGGTTGTGGAGCTTAAGTGAAAAAAAAGTAGATTTGTTTCTGCTCTTTTAATTTTATAGTTTTATAGAAAGTTTGGAAAAAATCATGGTTTTAAGAACTGTATCATAATTTTAAAAAAAGCATTTATTTTCAGCATATTAATTATTCGCAAAATAAGTTGATTTTATTAAAATACTTTAAAGTTCCTTTTTTACTCTCATAATAAATACGTATGCCATAAATATATATTGTTGCAGATAATCAACGGACACGTTTATAGTGGATGTATGGAGTGATTGTCCCCAAATCAAATGGTGTCTTAAAATGGGAATTGAAAGAAGAAATTAAGCTACAATGATTTGACAGTTGGTATACGTCCAAAAAAGAAGAGTTAAAAAAGGAAGAGATGCTATCCACTGGTAATCCAAACTATACCAGGACATAGGAGATTCCCTGCATATTTCCGAAGATATGGAAGAATGCAGGAAAATAAATGCATTTGTGGAGGAATCGGTACTATTTACCACTATTTAAAGGAATGCACAGAAATTTCCGAACATAGAAAACATCTGCAAGTTGAAAATAATGATTTGAGTTCAGGACTGATGGTACCAAGTAATCTTAGGACTCTGAAAGACATGAGGTCAAAAATTGTCTGTTTTTTCCCAACTGTTTGAAAGTTTGTAGAGGAGGAGGTGGTCAGTATTTGACCACTTTGGGGAAAATCACCTCGAAGTGAATATCAGTTTGACAGATTCGGTCAATGTAAGGATGGACATTGCTGCAGTCCACAGTTGGCCACAACAAATTCTGTAGATACTGCTACGTTCAGTGGTGGCGGAGTGGTCGGTTGTACAAAAGAAGAAGAAGGTGTATGGAGTGAAGATACAATCAGCAGACCTCAGAAGAAAATAACAACGACGTTTATTTACACGAAGAAACCAACACAAAGACTAATACAAAGACGAAAAATATGTACAGTCGAGACAAACACAGGAAAGCACACAGCAGCACATCACAGCAGACAGTAGTGCACAAGTAGTAATAGATCACAAAACTGAAAGGGGTCAGACAGAATCCTGCAGGAGAGGGATTCCTCAGAGCTCCGCTCTATGGTCTCTCCAAACGGGTCAAATCTCACTGTGTCTTCGCAATGGCTGCCTACTCACTACAACAAGACTGATAGTGCTACTTCCACAGTACACGCCGCTGCTTCCACAGTAGACAACAGAACTAGACACTCAGCAGTGCAGCGTTTGCTTCAACTACACACAATGTTGACATTCCGACGTTGTATCTCTAACATCTCGAAGACTTGCTATTTGTCTTCTACTCCAACTCAGCTTTCCTCTCAATTAAATTCCCCTTCAACTAGTTGTTGGGTTCACGGGGTGACTAGCTTCTGCAGGGACTTATCCCCGGTCATGATGATTAGCTAGCGACATGATGGTCAACTATGTACCGTGGTACTCTTCGAAAGCCATAGAGAGGTTCAATCCATGACAGCATGAGCAGAAGTGAGATAAAGACTGTTGAAGCTGCTCGTCCAGAGGAATAGGGGAGGAGGCGACGAATCAGGTGAGACTTCTGCAACGGTGTAGGAGTAGGGAAGGTAGGTCAGATCTTGGCAAATTTTGGAGAAGGAATTGGATGATTTATAGATCGTAGTGAGCCTATCAAGAATTGCTGTTTACAGGATAGACATGGAAAGAAATTCGTGGGACTTAGCCGATGAGAGCGTTGAGTATGATGAGCCTTTTCTCATCTTTGTTTACAGTTTTCTTGGACAGTCTTGCTGAATCTAAATTTGTATCTTTTTCCTAACTGGTTCTTTGAATTGTTTTATGAAAATTAAGCTGATTAACCTGCACTTCCGTGCTCGGTGGGGGTTGCCTTGGGCAGCTCATCGTTATATCCGAATGGCTTCGGCCGGGACGGAGTATACCTATGCCATATTTCTCTTATATCTTGGAGTATTTTGGAGAGTTTCTAGTTTAGCCGGAAGGTCTTCTATTTTAGGAAGTGCAGGAATATTATTCAATTTCAGCGTCTGTAGAGGGATTAGGGTGGTTTGATTTATTGATGTATATCTAGTAATTTTGGCGTAGGAGGGTTTTCCATTTTTGTTGGTGAGTTTGGGAAACTTCAGTTCAAGACTGCCGGCCATTTATAGCTCACAAGGTAGCGGGCTGAGAACCTTCTAGATCAATCTGGGGGCATCTAGGTTTCTATTGGAACGAATAAAATTCTCAAAGTTTCCAGCAGTATCGATTTTGTCCTCAAAGTCGCCAAATTCATCGCCAAATCATCAAATGATCCCAAGTTTGTCGCCATGCTCTCAGATCACTGATATAGGACCCGCTCAACAAGCAACATGACTGATTGAACAGTTTCTTTCTTACGATGACACAGTTTGTTTGTTTGGCAAAATTACAGTGCCTAATATATAAGTATAAACATAAATATAAACTATATATTTATGCTTATACTGAGGAAATAAAGCATACTTAATGTAAATATAAAACATATTTATAATAAAATTAATTCTTTTAATACAAGCACAAATTGAATAAAAATAAATATAAATCAGATGAAAGCTTGTATAGCTTTATTTCCTCTTGATGGCAATGTTAATTATCTTTCCAATTAAAAAAATAATAAACCATTTTTTATCTCTTACTCTTCTGCATTTGGCTGACTGATGTTAATTTAGAAGTATATACATGGTAATAAAAAGTTATAAACTAAATTTTAAAGATTATTTAATTAGAAATGGATTGTAGGATGTAATATTTCTTATAAAAATTCGATTGGACAAAAAAAAAAGGAAAATGCGTGAAATGCCAAATTATAAATTTTACTATAGAGCAAGAAGTTATATTTAGGCGCGTTTTCAAAGTTACCTAACAACAGACTGGTAAGTTTTGAGATTCTTCTAACTTCGAATTTTTTATTTTTATTTTAGCACGAATTGCATTTTTTATTTGTCCAGACGATGCTAAACACAAATTCTATCATTGGAGCTAGATACATGATCAGATTATACATAAGCAATTAATAATTGCATGTAAATTTGGGATCCTTGGATATTGTTTCACCAAATTTACATTCAATTAATTGCATGTAAATTTGGTGAAACAATATCCTAGGATGTTTTCCCTGGATATTGTTTGAAGAAGTACATAATTAAAATCGAATAATTTATAATCCATTTATGTTATGTGTAAATTGGATAGTGGTCATTGACGTTTTTATAACATTAATTTTAAAAAACCCATTAGCTGGGAATTTTAAAAATTTGTTTAAAATACTTTGACATATATAAACTTGTTAGAGTGTTATTAATATTATAAACTATCGGTATTAGGAATATTGTATTAAAAATTTGCAAATGACAAATACTTTATACTAGTAAGATTATTTTCATATTAATTTTGTGCAGAGTTAAAAAAAACACGTCATTAGCTTTTTATTACATGCTTATGAAAAAACAAAACTATTTTGCAGAAGGTTGTTTTGTTACAATTCGAGGATATTCAAAATAAAATACATTTTTTGTGATCATTTACCGTGCAAATGAAAAATTGAATGGAATGAACATTTCATCCAGATGTTTAGAAACAAGTAATAAAAAATATAAAAAATTTTATTCTATAATAATAACAATAGTACATCTTAGATATCCAAAACATTTTAGACAGTTTTTAAAAATAAATTGAATTAAATTTCTACCAGTAATGTTTTTTTTACTTTGAAAACATCCAATTAAGACGGAGACTTGATAGCAAGAAATTTAGGAACAACAACAATAACAACAACATGAAGAATTCTTTATTACAACTTACCATTTCCACAAATTATTAGAATTCCGTATTATTCCAACATTTTAAAGAATTCCTTTTAAAAAAATATCTTTCAATAATAACTCTAGAAAATAATCTTAATAGCTTTTTCTCAAAAGATAAATCATAAAAGAATTTTTTTTCATAGTTTGTTCCAGAAATTTCAAAACACAATGTTTATACATTCCTATTAATTTCTTTGTTGAAGTTTCATGCATCATTACTTAATTGCAGGTATTGTTTTCAATTTTTTATAACCCCAATTTGTTTATAAATCATTTAAATTTTTCAATTTCGAAAATAATTTTTTTCATAGAATAATTTGTCTTTTGTTGTTGTTATTTTGTTTAAAAAAATAATCTTGTATTTATGAGTGCATCTTAAGAAGTGTATTTGTAACCTCTCTTTAAGTTTGGCAAACATTTTCGGCTTTAATTGCTTTGAATGGGATAAACCGAAAGTGTTTTTAGATTGAGTCATAATTTAGAATTTTATATTTAAAAATAAATTATCTTCATAGTTTTTATTTCGATGTATAAATATAATTGTTTGAAATATTCTTGTGACTGTTACAATATATGGTAGTAAGTATCAATCAATTACTGTATTTCAAAAATATGAACTAACATAGGATGAATCAAAGAAATTTTATATCCCTTGGAATTTTATGACCTCTATAACTAAATATTATCTTTAGATAGCATATTAAATTTTGAAGTTTCTTCTAAATTAAAGATAAAAAAGGAAAGAAATCTTATAATGTTTACCGAGCAAAGAATCATAATAAATAGAAACTGAAAGGAAGAAAGTCTGTTTGTGTCTAGGTAAGTTTATTTAATGAGTTATTTGGAGGATCGGTTAGTGTATTTTAAATGAAAGAAAATTAAATTTCTGTCATTAATAAAAACTAAATTGTATGAACTAAAATATATGCATGACATTTGCTTTATAAATATACAAGTTCTGATGCAATTAAAATTAATTCCTTATAAATACTTTGAAAGTCTTCTTAAAGTCTTCCAATTCTTTAAACAAGTAAAGATGTTTTCTCACAAGAAGAATTAGTATAAAAACAAGCATTTAAGAATGGATTAATTATATATTTTTTGGGATTTCCAAATTGTCAGATGGCTATTATCTCATGCATATATGTCTAACGCTAAAGATTTTATTCATTATTTCGAAATGAATTCTAACAAACTAGGATTAAATTGAAGTGTCCCGCCAACATAAACTCCAATGTCTCACTCGCTTATAACATTTTTGATGACTTTATTTGAAAAACAAAAAGCGTAAAGAAAAATAAATATTTATTTAAAAATAAATTTTTGTTCAACTGACAATCAAACAAACGATACTGTACTTTAACAGCTAAAATCTTTTTTCGTGATTGGAAAAGGATAAAAGTTTCCATGCGCCATTTTATGTTATGTAGTTACTCTTCAATAACTATTTACATAGAAAAATCTTTGATATTAAGCTCTGTTGATTTTGATATATAACCAAGCATTTTACTTTATATCAAACACGAAAGTAAATAATTCAAGTACACTTATTGATCATTATTTTTAATAATTCACAAACAAAGAAAAATAGAGAGATTGCTTATAATTTTCGAAGTGCGTAATAACTGTTAATATTTATGAACAAACATGACACCCTTTCAAAAGCTGAAGTAAATTTTGGTTATATGTCTATAAGATGTTTAACTTGCAATAATAAAATTATTTATGAAATAACAAAAAAAAAAAAAACAACTTCTAGATCTTCTGCAAAATCATAGATTATCTTTGTCATGAATTTATATTGCTTTAGATGTTTTCTGGGTACTTAATATTATATTTGGAATTAAAGTTTATATTATTTTATTCATTTTCATAAATAATATAAAATATACATTTTTTTCTTTCATGAACTTTTATATTGTTTTATTTGTTATGAAACTATTTCTTAAAAAAATGATAGTAAATGTTAATATTGATAAATTGCTATCCAATTTCATTTCTTAGTCTGTAAAAGAAAAGGAAAAATAATGCAGGTTAAATTAATATCTCCAATTTTACGCCATTTTTCTGTATTGCTAATATAAAATTATAGTTTTTATATGTTTGATACATCTGAGGATGAAGTAAGTCTTTTTTTTTGTAAAGATACACATTGAATACTTAAAGAGATTTTTAATTTAATTAATAATATATTTTGTAAATTTTATATTTCTATTCTATTCAGTTCATTTTTCTACAATACAATATTGTGAAGTGCAAAGGTTTCCAAATGTAATCTGTGCTATAAAAAGAAATTACTTTAAGGTTATTGCAACTCTTTGTGTGGATAGTTTACATTTTTGCATATTATTGACTTTTTATTCCCTAATGGTAGCTGAAAAATAATTAAAAATTTTCTTGTAAGTCATAAGTGTTCTTTAAAGGTCACCACACTTTAACTATCATTCCTTACATCTCTAGACAATTTTGAAAATAAATTCACTTGATATTTTACTTTGATAATGTTATAAATGCAAAATTGTTTCTTTAAATTCTAGCTCTAGTTTCGCGTTTGGTTGTTGTTCATGAAATGAAAGTCAATCGCTTTCCTTTTAATTCATTTATTTTTAAGATCTTCCATTTAACAAATCATTTACTCCTTGACAATATGAAGCAAGCATCTTTATTCCCCAAAAATATTTTGATCATTCGAAAGCTTTTTAATGATTATTTTAAATTATTCATCAAATTGATTTAATTAGAATCTAAGCGAATTATCAAAATTTAGTATATTTAATGCAAATTTAAAAATATATTTCTCTGAGATGTGTAATTTTACTCATTACTATTGTTTTGGAACTTCATTTTTTTATTAAATATTTACTAGAAACAAATGGAAACAAGCATCTACGAATTAATTTGAAATAGTAGAAATAATGGAAGAAAATGAATTTACAACTTGTGAATGTCGGTGTAAATAAAATTAGAAATTTGTATATAATATTTAAATTATGAAAAATCAAGCTCTTTATTAGATTTTATTCAAATTTTGATCAAAAAACTTAGAAAATACAAATCTTTTAACTTGTGACGACCTATTAAAAAGTTAATATTTTATTAATAGCAAAATTTGTTTTACACACAGAACTTAATACCTTTCTCATACCTTTCTATCCGCAACTATTCTAGTCATAAAACGATTTGATGGCTATGTTATGGAAATTAAATTAAATACCAAAATTTTTATAGAAGACAAAAAACAAAAATAAATATTTACAGATTTTACGAATATATAAGAAATGATAATAATATAAAACCGATAAATAAGATTTTCTTTTCTGAAATATTATAGAAGAATTAATTGTAGTGTTAATATGTAAAAAGATTTTGAAGAGAATGATTATTTATTGTTGCTTTTGTATTAATTTTTCTTTTAATATTTAAAAATTAAATATATAATTTTCTTCTAATATTTAACATTTAAATGTAAAATTTGCTTTTAATTTTTATCATTTAATATAAGATTTGCTTTTAATATTTAACTTTTTATGATTTAAATATTTAATATTTGAACCAGAAATGGAATTTCCTTGTATCTTTATAATATAAAATTAGATAAAAATATATGAAGAATTTTAGGACAGACCTTCTATTATTGTAATGCTCGAAATGATAACTATACCAAGTTTTGCTGAGAAAACTTTTCAACTCTTCACAGTTGTTTCACGATGAAAGAGAAATAAATTAAGGCAACAACAATAGGAGACTTCTTTACACAAGAAAGGGAATAATTTGCAATTGTGATGCTAATTTGAAGGAGTGTTTTTTTTAAAAGAAAGAAACTCTAATTTATTTGCGTAAAACTTTTGCAACTTTGTTTATTATAAGAGAAAGCACAACAAACAAATCACGGCAGAATCAGCAGGAAAGAAATAAAAATTCTTTTCACTTATGAAGAGATATTATCGTAGAGGAATCTAAATATGTTAAATATTGTACTTTATGCAACAATGACATTTTTCGTTTCTTACATCCAAAAGGAATAGTCCGATGTTACATATTCATTTAAGCGGCAGAATATTTGAATTCTTTATCTAAGCTTGACTTTATCAACGACTTTTATATGAAATAAAATTTAAATTTTTGATAAGAATCATTGTACATAGAATATCTTAATGTAACTCATTAGTTCTTAAAATTTTTAATTTAGTTAAAAAATTTATATGACAAATCATTTTACATTCATTAGAATTTCTGCTGTTGTTGTTACTTATGGCACTTGCCATGGACAACCCCACGCGGATAAGTTCAGCAGATTTTAAGCCTAAGATTTGCGTCTCTTGGTTCTACTAGTAGCTCTAGGGCCAAGAGTACGACTTAGCTGCACACACGTCACAAACCATTGGGGGGGGACTCCAATCATGCAAATTCATTCTTCATCTCAAATCGTAATTTAGATCTGGAACAGAGAAAGATCAGCTCTGACCCAGTGCCCCCAGTGGCATTACTATCGACGTGGATGACTTCCCGATCACGACAGATTTAATGAGTGCCAGCCGACACACACTCAGGGAATCATTTGGCCGGTGAATTTTGAACTCGCAACCTAAGAAGTATGAGTCCAACACTTTAGCAACCAGGCTACCCAGGCCCAAGAAGAATTTCTAAAATAGGCAAACAAAAGTCTTTGCAACACTTAGCCAGAAAGTTCGTGTTTATTTTTCATGTTTCAAATTTTTATACATTATTCACCATAAATGGTGATTTTGAATGCCTGTAGAAAGAAAAAAAACAGATTATACTTAGAATGGTCACTAATACAGTTCACGATATATATATATATATATATATATATATATATATATATATATATATATTGATATATATATATATGAGCATAAGCATGAAGATTTTATGATGTCCAACACGAAATATATTGAAATTGTCTTTGATAATGACGTGAACAAAAACACATTTTAATTATTCATTGCCCATTAAAAGGGATTTTTTTAGTGTATATCGAACTTACTTTTTACATATACAAAATTTATAACAAATATAATTTTTTTTATATAACTGTTTCAAAAATATACAAACGTGTTTAATGTGGGTTTCGAGAGAAAAAACTTTTAAAGTACAAATTTTTGCATTAATTTTTTTTCCCTTGTTGCTTACCTCTCATTGTTCGGGCATTTTAATGCTACACTACTTCGTTTATAGACTTCAAAAATTTATTTTGATTTGTAGATTGCAGTCTTATACAATCACTTTCTTTTTTTATTTTGAATAAAGTGACAAAATATAGAAATAGATAAAAATTTACTTTCTTTGTTTGTCAGTATAAAAGGGTATATCACTCAAAGCACCTTAGTGTAGGCAGAAAGCCGCAAATGCACCAAAATCCCCACAAGTCCGTAAAAGCATGCCCCAGCACAATACATGAATATTTCATATCGTGATTTAATATCTAACACTTTCTGCCTCATAGTGAAAAAAATATGAACTTTCTGTATTATTCTCACAATTGAATTTTTATATTTATCGGGAAAATAATATCGGAAATTGCATTTATCCAATCATTGAATTTACGAACTATCTTTTTTATTTACAAAAAAAGACAAATTAATGGATGAAAATTATGTTGACGCATTTTGTCCAAAATTTAATTTCAGCATTATTGCCGTTGAAATAAATATGCAAACAAATTTCACCTTCCTGGGCTTTGTCCGTAAACGACATTTATCTCAAATTTCATAAATATTACAATTTTTAGAATCACATGCCAAATTTCATTACTATATTCCAAATCTGTATAATACTTGCCAGCAAATAATGTATAATGCACGCCAACAAGTATAAATAATAATGTATAATGATGGCCAATAAATATAAATAATAATGTATAATACTCGCCAACAAATATAAATAATAATGTATGATGTTCGCCAACAAATATAAATAATAATGTATGATGGTCACTAAAAAATATAAATAATAATGTTTGGTGCTCGCCAACAAATATAAATAGTTACCATAAATAAACTATGTAATTTATGTGTGATGCTCGCCAACAAATATAAATAATAATGTATGATGCTCGCCAACAAATATAAATAATAAGGTATTATGCTCGCCAGCAAATATAAACAATAATGTATAATTCTCGCTAACAAATATAAATAATAATAAATGATGCTCGCCAACAAATATAAATAAAAAATTGTGTGCTTTTAGGAAAGTAGGAAATGTAACTTAAAAAGTCTCGTCGATGTTATTGTATCAATGTTTTTGATAGTTTTAATATTTTCTATTCATACGCTTCATATACACGAAAGCAAAAAAAAAAAAAAAAAAAACTATATTGGAACCGATTGGACAGAATGTTGGAATTGTGTCGTGTGTCTCTGAAGAGTATTTTTGTGAAATCAGGAAAGAATAATAAAATATTTTTTAACCCATGAAATTCATTAAATTTGATTCTGATTTGCAAAATCATTATTTATATTCAAAAAGTAATTCTGTAACGTTTTTTTTGAAGGTGACAAGGGTGTCTTTGTTGAAGATAACATATTCCCCACTTTTTACAGCATTCTATGGAAAATCAAATTGCATAGTTTATTTATGGTAACAATTTTTATTGTATGAAAAGAAAGCCTAACACATATTTCACAAACATGTTTTTGTGTAATATCGTACACAAAAGTTGAAGCAATATTTTAAAGAAGATTTATACTTTTTCAACATGAGAATTTTTTTACGTAGTAAACAGCCTTTCTTGCCATGCAAATGATATTTTGCAATCGTTTCCATTAATGATGATGAAAGATTCGTGTTCAATCATCATTCATGCTTATTGTACAAAGAGCAACTAAATGCGTTTCCGTGTGCAACGGAAACTTACAATTTTCTATGATCGTCTGCATAAATTCGTAAAGGAAATTGAATGAATAATATCGTTTGCTTAGAGAACGAATTTATTTGTATCATTCATATTGATGAAACATAAACCTCATTTGGCAGATCCTCTGAAATGCTTCTATAAAGATGCACCTGGGTTTACAATAGAGTATGAAAAATTTGCAGCTATATCAGGTTGTCACCAATATATTTAGGATTGCATCTCCTTGCGTGCAATGTTCAGATTTCATTTGAAGTGAAATCTTTTTGTAGATTCCAAACGAAGGATATGTAAGGCCTCATCAAGTGAATTTGAATTTTAGATTCAAGCTTCTCCTTGGAAAATACTGAATTTAAATTCGATGCATTTCATATTATACCCATCCCTGGTTACTTTTATTCTGGATTCATAAAATGCGATCCTGTGGTCGATCAATTTTGCATCAAGATTTGCTCAAATCACATTTCCTCTTTTCAAATAAGAAAATGCGAAATATTCAATAATATTTGGAAGTTGAGTTCGGTTTTTGGAATAAATGACTCAAATCTCTATTAATTGCATTTCTAAATCTGTTATAGAATCTTTTAAATTTGATTAACTGTTCTTATTCATTTAATTTATTTGATTGAAATACTTGTTCAGAGTAGTCTGGTTGATAGAGCATTGGATTTGCATCGCTTCGGCTGCAAGTTTGAGCCCATCAGCTAATTACACTCGACGCGCGAGCGCGCGTGTGTGTGTGTGTGTGTGTGTGTGTGTTGGCTGGGTATGTCGAGGCTAATAGCACTAGGTCAGAGGTGATCGTTCTTTGTTCCAGATTTAAATTACAATCTGTGGATGAATGAATGAAATGCATGAATGGAGTACCGTAAAAAGGGTTTGTGACGTGTGTGAGCTAGAAGTCGGACTTTCACCCTCGGGTGCTCAGGGGTCCACACCCTTAGAAGCTACTTCACCCCTCCTGCCGTTGTAAAACGAAACACAAGATCAACAACAACAGTCAAATAACATCTATAAGCCACCTGTAAATAATTAAGGAAAATTCAAATACGATTATCTAACTTTTAAAACAATGGACGTTTAATGATGCGGTATTTTTTAAAAATACATATTCATTAAACGCATATTTTATGTATTAATTATAATTGAAATGTAGCAGCTCTAAAAAATATTATTTTATAAAATTTTACTTTAAAAATTTGTGAGCTAAAGATTATTATTTGATTTATGTTTTATATATGAATATGAGATAAGCAATTCGAATACAATTCGTTTTTCATTTAAAACAAACTATAAATTTAAAATTATCTACAAATGTAACTTCCCCTTTCTTAATAATTTATAAATTTTTAAAACAGAAATTCAATCTTAAAAATGTTTTATAATAAATTGCAAATTCCATTTATTTCATTTTTTTCGATGATAAGAAGATAAAAACTCCCACATATAAAGGAATATATATTAACAAAATGGTAAATTGTTATTAGTTACAGAAATGAGGATAGAAAATTTGCAGTTAAGATAATCAAACTAATATTTTGAATTATCATACCAGATATTTTTTTAGTTACAAATTTAAATAAATATTTCTTGGATTTTAGCGGGACTTTGTTAATTAATTTTAGTATAATAATCAATTCGATTTTAATTTTCCACGAATTTTTGTTCGAGTCAACCAAAGGAATTAAGTCCTTTTATATTATTAATTTAAACTATTTATTTTATTAATTCACTGGAATATGTTGTTTTGTTAAGTGACAGAATATTAAAAAGAAAAAAAAATCAAAATTTGAATATGATATCTAGGATATACAATTTGTTTGGAGCAATATAAAACCCATTTTTAAATGAAAAATATTAGTTTCGTATTGAGTGACTGGAACTTGAATGTATCTAAAAAATAAGTTTGGAGCTTTTGAAGAAATCTTGAAATTGCTCTTTAATGCATGCACAACAACGGAGACGCAAGTTTGTTGTTATTGTTACTAATGATACTTGCCATGGACAATCTCGATGATGCATCATTGGATTTAAGCAAAAATAAGCGTCTCTTGTTTGAAGTGGCGCCATCTAGAGTACAACTTAAGCTACACACTCATAACATTCGCTTGAACAGTCTCTTTTACAGAGATGTACCTTCACGTATCTCACAGATAGTAAACAGAAGAACAACCATGTCCTAGCTGGGACTCAAACCCGGGACGCCCAGATCACGAGGAAGACGCTCTTCCTCTGCGCCAGGACGCCAGCAGACATTCGGATAATGTTAGACGATTACCGTACTTTGCTTGAAAGTAGAGCTTCGGGCGTTTTAAAGAATCAAACAGAAATTAATTAGAAAGAATTAGAAAGAAAATTAGAAAGAATCAAACAGAAATTAATCACTTATAATAAGTGACATCTAAAAAAGAGGGGGTAAACTCCTTTTTGTTTTTTACGTATTTCCACATTCAAATTAGACTGTTCTAAAATGAAAAATTACTTTAACTTTTATTATAATAAGGAAAATTGAAAGCAATCACAAGCATCAATAATAGCTATTAAAAATTTGAAATTCATGTTAAATTTGCATTAAATAATGCTATTTTTCCATCAAGTGTTGCTAGGATTATATACATCAAATGACAACATGCAAAAAAATAAAACTCGCATTTACTTGAATATGATATTTTTGAAAGTTGTTGAGGATCACAGCAATGTTCTATAAGCTAAAAGGAATTTTCAGTATTAAGAATTCAACTTGAATAAAAAGAGGAATTTTAATCGAACACAAGTATTTAACAGTTTATAAATTATTCCGAGATCATCATTTATCTAATGCAGTAAATGGTATGGCATGTTGCCTTAATGGAATCTTAATCTTCTCTTCTCAAAAATAAGATAAATCAAGATCTTTTTCGTTTCCTTGGCAACCGAGAACGAAATCCTTGAAATTGTTTTCTCCACCGTTTCCTCTGATTTGCATCCCCGATAAAGTTAGAAAATGTGTCAAAATCACATTTCAGTAAATGAAACGCGTCATCTCGGGTTTTCTGTAATAAGTGAAACTTTAGGGGATTAATTTGCTTTCTCTTGTTAAGGATTAAAGACAAACGATGGATTACTTTATGTGATTGTAATAGGGATACAGTTGAAAATGACAACATTAATCTTATTTATGCTAACATATCTTGGTAATTAGAAAATAGTTTTTAATAAACTCTATTTAATAGTAATTTATTATTAATTTGAAAAGCATAAATGATGAAATATTTTAAGAAACTTATTTAAATTATTCATTCATGGATAGTTGTTTTCCATTTTGGCTGGTTTTAAAATGTTTTGAAGTTTTTAACAAAAATCTAAACAAATAGAGGATTATAAAAAATTTCAGGGTAATATACCAATGATCCAAAGAATTGAACTCAAATTTTAAATAACAGTTAAAAATTTTAAAATATTACAGAAAAAACACAATATAAATAAAATAAAAAAAATATTAGAAAAAATAAAACTCATAAGAATTATAATTAAAATCGAATATATTAAAATACACATAGTTAATAAATTTTATATTTATATATACATTGCTCAAATCCATTAAAAGATATTGTAAGTGTTGTATAAAATAACGGTATAAGCAATTTTTTTGCATAAAATGAAAGTAGGGAGTCACAAATGCAGAGTTTTTCTTATTTTCAAACTTGAAAATGAAAAAGCCGAAAAGAATAAGCGGGAATATAAGTTGAAAAAAATTAGAACTTGAGTTAAAAAGTAGAAAAAATGCGTTAACTGCAACTTTTTAGAGAAAAGGCGTTAACTGCATCGGAGATGCTTTAGGCGGATTTACTAAAATTGCTAAAGAATTATGTTTACAACATTTACAGAAGTGCTTACCTTTCATTATTCGAAAAAAAAATATGTGTGTATAACTAAATCTGCGAAGGAAACTGTGTTTCTTACTTATTCGAGTTATTACCACTGGAGATAATCCTTTTAATTGCTAATGAGCCTGATATATCAGCTAATGACTATGATCACATAAAAAATGTTGTTTAAAAGATTTAAATTAATTTACTAACGACTTAGACAGAAGCTCTTTACTCACAAAAGAGATCGCTCTTCTTCATGGCGAGATTTTGGTTTTGAACTGGATAACTTTTTCGAAGAATGGATTAATTGTTCGGAAGCAACAAAAAAATGAGAATCGCAAAAGTTTCAACAAACGAAGAAAATTGGCGCCTATCAACATACGTAGTGAATTGGTTGGATTACAATGGACTCAATTCGATGCTGAACTCAAACTACGACCAAACTTTCATGGACCGTATCAGATTGCTAGGCTAAGCCTAAGGATCGCTACGACGTGGTAAAATTTGGTATGTCCCGATGGATCAAATACAACTTCTTTCTCTCTTATCTTTAGGTTTTTCTCTTATTTATTTAGGTTTTACTTACATACTTAGGTTTTCCTTTTTACTTAGGTTTTTTTTGAGATGTTCAAAAATCAAGAAAATGCAAGATATCATAATCATTGAATTGTAGTGGTTCTTCGTTATCTGAATGCTGTTTAAAATCACGACAACAGTCCAAAATCAACGTCTCTGCTTTTTGTGGAAGGTAGATTAATTAGAACTAAAATGAATGAAAAATATCGCCATAAAAGTCACGTACAAATAAAAAAAATCTTATCCAGAAATATTCTTTCTATAAATAAGATATTTCTAGTTCAAAAAACAGTACTTTCTCATAAATATAGTTCGTTATTTAAGGTATATCGAAATATCAATATTTGCTCTATTTTTGGAAATGTATCATTCCTTTCTTTCCTATGGGAGTTAGGGAGCAGGAAATGAAAGCAGCAGAAGCAATAAAAACTTCTGAATATTTGAATTAAATGCACTGGCAGATTTCTTTGAATCACACTTATTATAGAATAGACTACCAATACAAAACTTCTTTTTTTGTATATACTGGTATTACTGTAGAGGAAACATTTTCTGGTTTTTAAAAATAATAGCTGGGATAAGAAATAATAAATAAATGAGTCAAATGTAATTTTCTTGTCTGTTTTGCCAGTGAATTTTAAAATTTTCAATAATGCTTATTTCTTAAATCTTAGTTATTAAAATATAATTAATCGTTATAATTATAGCGAACATGGTTATAACTTGAAGAGTAACTACTTAATAATTTTTAAGTGAATGCTCAAACACTTATAATGCTTAATTTAATTTAATTTATTTAAAATTATTTTTTAATAATACATTTTTTTAAAATTTTTTTATTCTTAAGTTTGTTTAATTTTATTCTTTCGTGAATAAAAAAAGTAAAAGAGAGTGAAAATTAGTTAAGACATTTATTAAATCAATTTCACTCATTTTTGTAAAGATTAAAGTTCCTTTCTTTCAGAAAATTATAATTTTTTTCTCGGAATTTTTTATTATTTTTATTTATTTTCTCTTGAGGATTGATTTCTTTAACTACCAAGGGATAGTTTTTACCCTTATTATTTTATG
This sequence comes from Argiope argentata, assembly GCA_026289955.1. Classification (NCBI taxonomy): domain Eukaryota; kingdom Metazoa; phylum Arthropoda; class Arachnida; order Araneae; family Araneidae; genus Argiope; species Argiope argentata. The sequence continues at coordinate 4,404,104 of JAOUZG010025633.1, forward strand.
ATATGAAATAAGAAGTATATTAATTACTTTTATAAGTATATTATACATAAAAGTATATTATTTAGTTAAAAATTATTATTTATATTACAGACGCATATTATTTATTTTCTCTATATAATTGCCCCTCAAACACAAGGATCTAACATTTTTATTCTTTTAATTTATAATTCTTTTCCAACTTTTTTTATTACTAACCTTATTTTCCACGTATTTTGGGAAAATTAGGAAATGAATTCTAATTTGTATAGTGGTTATCGCTTTTGAAAAATTCAATTTGATTCATATATTTCGCATTAAAATTATTTAAATTTAACTTTTGGATTATTTGAATATAATTTAAATACAAAGGGATAAAAAATGAATATTTTAAAAAATTTCTGTGTTGAAGTCATTCTAATTTATATTTTTATTTTTTATTTTGTTAACTTTTCACCAATTTAAAATTTAGTGGCTTTTCGATTTGCCATTACATTTTTATTGGAGTTTCAATAGCAAAATGAGTGATTTTTTTAAATTAAAAAAAACATAAAAGTTGTTATGCGAATAAATTAATTCTTTGAAGCATTATTATTTCCATCAGTGCTTCATATACTTAATTTTTTAAATTACTAAAATCTCTCCAAATTCTGAAATAATTTCTCTCCTATCTTATTTTTATATAGGAAAAAAAATTCTTTCGGCATTATTTTCGTGAGATTATACGATAAGCAGATAAGACCTAGGAATAAGATATAAACTAATGATAAATAAAAAGGAAATAAAAAAGGTGACTTTTCAATTAATTAATGAATTTTAGTGCGCTGTTTTAGCATAATTCTATTAACTACCTTTTTTTTAAGAACTAAAAATTCTGAATAAAGACAAACACCATCATTTTTCACAAATTCTTAATCAACAAAAAAAGTGAGATTCAATAAATTTCTTTTATACTTATCTTTTTATACTTTATAGTTAATTAAAAAAATTATATTTATCTTTTTCAAGTTTAAATAGTTATTAATTTTATTAAAATACACTTGCGTTCCTTAATATTAAGATAAATTATATTCTTTACTTAATTATGAAATCATGAGGTTTTATATTTACATATCGATTTTTCACAATTTTTTATGAAAATGAATAATATAAATTGTGTTTATCTTATCGTATAATCTCGTTAATTTTTATTTAACATTCTTGTTAGCTAAGACGGACTATATCAATATAATAATTTGAAATATTTGATTAAACCAATATAAGATTATAAATTCTTCTATTTATTTCAACTGTATGCTGTACGCAACAATTTCTATGTATCTTTATAATCCTATTACTATTCGTGAAAAAGAATTCTTTTTTTTCTCTATTTGGCTTAAACTCAACATTCGAATTACCTTATGCACGCCAAGAATGTTGGTTTTTAATTTATTTTTGAGTCACAGAAAATATAAAGAAACCTGCGGATATGAATTCTTTATTTCATTTCCGAATGCTTATTACGGACAAGACGAAATAAGTCATGGATTTTGCAGCAGGTAATAAATTTTTTACGAATGTTTTTTTACTCAATCCAAAGGATTTAATTTTTTTATTGGAAACCTGAAGTGAGCATAATTTTGGAATAAGGAAATTATTGACACCCAAAACATTTGAGTATTCAAAACTCATTTCTTAAATATTTAAAAAACGATTATTTGACTCTATTAGCTTATACCTATTTAGTTGATAAGTCTAGTGATTGATTTGAATAGTTAAATCATATTCTTCAAAGACATAACTTACTTGAGATGTAAAAGATTTACTTGATCTGGCTAAAATTAGAATGCTGCTTTTATAAAGAATTAAATTAATTTATTCTGATGTTGGACATTTAAATATGAAGATAGCTTTTAAATATATATTAAAAGTGTATTAAATAGAAATTCAGTTAATTAGTACACATAAATTTAATTAAAAATTATTGAAATTAAAACTTTATTTTTAAACAATCACTAGCTATTTTATCTGAATATTATGATATACATATAAATGATTAACATATAAGACAGGTCCATAAATAATGTGAAATTTCTGCATAACATATTTTTTAAAAAAATTTGGCAACATATTGATATTTGCCACTATTTTTTTTATTAGAATAAAAAATTGAATAATGGAAAGTTTATAATATAAACCCACAATTCTTGATCTGTTCTTCTAATATTAAATTTAATTCTGATAATTTGTCGAAGTAACATGAATATCGCATTAATTAGACTTTGTTGTTTTTACTAATAGAACTTGCCATGGATAAATGATCTGACGGTCGTCAGTGGTTTTAAGCCGAATGAGCATCGCTTGATTTTGAAGTAGGACCAACTAGGGCCAAGAATACGACTTTAGCTGCACACTCATCACATTCGCTTGCCCAGCCCCATTTTACAGCGGGACACATTCACATAACACACAGATAGTACACAGAAAAACAACCACGCCTTAATCGGGACTCGAATTTGGGAAAAATTCTTAATCTCCACAACAAGCAGTAAATTCTGGATATGCGTAAGCTAGAAAATGCCTCATATATCTCTGGTGATCAACAATTCTGAAATATAGATTTAGAATTTAGTCTTTTTGTTGGATTTCCAGGGGGAAAATGTATGTGGAATGACTTTTTTTTCCGAAATCAAAATCTGGGATTTAACAACAGTTATAAGAGACCGCATAACCAATTTCATTGATTTATGGCATAGTTCTTATGAGTCATTTCGCTTATATGCTAATGAAAATACGGGGCAAAATATGATTAACCCTTCCACAGACTTAATTCAAAATTTGAAGATTTTTTATATTTTAGATATTAAACCTGTGTACCAATTTTTTTCTATTTAGTACGTTACTTTTTATAGTTATTGAATTCGATTTTACTCCAAGAACCAAACAGAAAAATTTAATTTGATTGGATTTAGCTCAAACGATAAAAATCTGCAAACTTTATAGATATATATAAATTTTATAAAAAGTTCTTACACCAAATATCAAAAATACCTCAAAATATTTTTGAATTATCGTTTGTTACAAACGAATAGGCAGATAGATAGAATTATATAGGTCTATTTGAGACTCAGAGAAATCTAAAAAATAGAGTCATCAAAATCCCCAAATTCGATTGTTTTGACGATTACAATACCTGTACTGTATTTTTTAAACAAGAAATATAAACAAAAAAACATTATAGTTTTGACAAAAAAAATCTTATACTTTTAAAAACAATATTTTTTTTAAAGTTCAGCATTCTAAATCATTTCAGTGCCAAATATTATTTACAAATAAACATCTGTCACTCTTTTATTTGCATGTTAGCTAGAAATTGTAAGAAAATATTTGATTAAAATAACTTTTCGAAAGTAAAATAGAAATCGGATGATATTTTGCTTCAAGCAAAATTTTCTTTCATATAATCTATTTTTATGTAAAGTCTCGTTGGTCCGATTGATAAGTCAGACAGAAAGTTTCATATTTGTAACTTATATTAAATATCGAGGTGCAAATTGAATGGCAGAATAAATAACAGCATAATTATATAGAAATATTGAATGAAAGATTAAATCTTCAAATTCTTTCTTATATTTTAAAAGGTAAATTCAAACTTTTAAAATTGTTTAATATTATTAAATGCTGTAAAAGAATGTCTATCATTTTCAAAATTGAGTAATCTAATTCAGTGTTTTATAAAATCATACGACATCTTGAAAAATAGTTGTTACACAACATCATAAAATGTCTTATTTCCTTTTTCACTTGTATTGGAGAAAAAAATACATGACGGTTCTTTTGAAAACATCACGATATTATGTGCGACTTGGACTTTCTAAAAACTTCTTAGAAAGTTAATGAATGTATAATCCTCGTTCAAAAGACCACTCAGGAAATCCACTTCAAAAGAAACAAGCAAGAATGGTTTTATAACACTATAAAAGCTTTTGAAAGCAATAAATGATAATAAAAGGAAAAAGGATCCGATTTTTAAAATTTACTTTTACAACTTTTGGATTAGTAAGAAAAGAAAAGCCTTAATAATAATGTTACTTCATTAATTGGTATATAAACTTATTATACAACTAATTGGGATTGTTAATTTAATTAAAGATGAAAGGATTATGTTCAAATACAGTAAATATGATTTAAAATTTTTTAAAAAAGAATTTTATGTCTAATGTTTTATTTTCCTATAATATGGTCTTAGTTTAAAAATATAATAAGGGCAAATTGTAAATTTTTAAAAATATATAAGAAATCCATTATTTCACATTAAAATAAAGAAATTCTGAAGAAAATTCCCTAAAATTGCTTTTAATACCTAATTACTATTTTTGAAAGAATAAACAATTTTAGAAATATTGAATTCCCTCGAGTAAAACAAAATCAATAGAAAACAGTTTTGATGAGATAAAGTTTCCAAATAATAAGAAATTTCAATCAAATGAATGTAAGAATGTATGAATGAAGTATGCATATTGAAAATAATCTTTTATCTCATAACGCTTGAATTAGTTAATTATGATAGGAATGACTGAAATAAACGATGATATTTTGGATAGAGACGCTACACAAAGCAAATAGTTATTTTTTATGCAATTCCCTTTTAGCAATTTTTCATTCAGTAATTTGCTATAGAAATATTTTGATGAAGCCATAAGCATTTTTCTTTTAGGAGCACAACAGGTAAATTGCAGCAAACAACATCTTTGTCATTTAGTAAATAATTAGATATTATAATTTTTTAGAAAAAAGTAATCTGTTTCTAACCTCCCGGACATTTCTGTGGGATCTTTATCCTAAATTAGAAATATAATTTTGTACACTTTCTTATAAAAATGAAGAAATGAAAAAATATTAAATAAAAATATTCAAAATACAATTATTTCCTAAAAATTGTCTTGTTAATCAAAAATCCGAATAGCAATATATTACTCGATATTACACAAAGGAAAGTTATTAAATTTTATTGAAATTAAAAATGATGACATAATTTGTTTTGCAATAAAGTTTTTTTTTATTTTTTAAACCAAATTTTAAGGAAAAAAAGTATTAAGGAAAAGAATGATTTGTATATATGCATAGATGATATATATGTACAAGGATTTGTTTATTAAGTAACTCAAAAAGCAAGGAGACATAGTATTATAAAAATACTAATAAAATTAATAAAATCTGTTAGTGGGTTGTAAGATGAAAAACTCAGAAGTTTAGTTAAAAATAACGATTCTTTATTCTGAAAAAAACAACAAAAATATACTTTAACCAAGTACGGAAAAATCATACAGATGGACAACATTTACGGTTAATAAGAGTATAAATGCATATAATCGTTACTAAAACGCTTGAAAACTTCAACAGCTCACTATGGTCTGAGAGAGCTCGCTCAACTAATCTTGCTCAATTCGGTCACACTATCTTTCATTTCAGCCCTCATACACGACATTTTATAATTTTAGTGTGAGGAAAAGAATATTTTGTAAAAACCCCAGAAGTACAGATGATTTTGTCACCAAGATTCCCGAATATTTCGGGTCATCATTTTTTTGTGTGTGAATTGCTGAATTTATCATCAAGTATTTCTCTATGAGAAATATCTGCTTTTAAATGATTCAATATGCAGCGAATGCAATCAAAATAATATATCTGAATATCCATGTGTTTTTAATGATTTCTTCAACAGCAACTTTGACAAGATAAATGAAGATAATGAAAATACTTTAACAATGAAAATTGAAGATGTAGATTGATAATGCAGACTTTTATAATAAGATAATGAAGATACTTTAAATTTTGGCTCTGGGTACAAGAACGTCAAAAATTACCTAAGCATATATAAGCTGCTCTTTCTGATAACGGAAAGTTACCATAATATTCATTCCCCTTATATTATGGCTGCATCCAGAAAACAATGCTCCACCATTACATTAAATTATTTCCTATTCCGCGAGTTTCAGAAACAGGATACTTAACCGAGCCAAATAGGTGCCAAATACGTGACATATTTACATGGAATTTATGATCAGAAGCTTCCGAAATGCCTTTCAGGGTAACCTGGCAACTAAAAATACTTCGTTTACTAAGTCTTTACATGACTAATCGAACACTTTTATATTACATTTTTCTGCCTTTATCACATGTTGAATATACTCAAAAAATGCTATTTTTATAAATGTAATCATTATGTATTTAATGTGTTTCTGAATACTTATTTATTTTATCCACAACAAGTACTTTTAGAAATTATATCTGCCTATCTATTTGAGTACGTATGATCAAGGCAACCGATAAATGCAACAAGTTACATTTGAAAAGCGTTAAATATGATTTGAAATTAAATTTCATACCAAGTAAGTCCATTTGAAGAAGTTTATGTATATTAAATTGGTACTTACGTATTAGACCATCCAAATTTGTCACCAATGAGTTGCTAAACTGCCAATTATGGCAATCCGGCAATGGTGTAATCCATTGATTTTTATCGCCCAAATTTAAATCCGTCGCCAATGAATTACTAAATCTTTGGCGACCGTTGGTAAAGTCGGTCTAATACGTAAGTACCATTAAATTTCAAAATAAAATCGTCCTTAGAAAGGAGTGATGCATATCAAATTTCGAAGCAAATTCATCCACGAGGGAAAATACTTATCTCTAGTTCAAATAGTTATCTTTACTTATGAGCTTAGCTATAGAAAAAAATGCTTTGAAATATTATTTTATCTCACAAAATGTCATTAACGCTTCAAGAACCCCCCCCCCCCCCCCCCCCCGAAAATACTAGGTTGATTTGATCATACTATAAGCCAAACAAAAATGATTCTGATAAGGAATTTTAATAATAATAATAAAATAACTTAGTAATCATAAATATATATTTTTTAAATTTTAATATAACCCAAACATAATTAATTGCCCTCGAATCCCAATGGTATGCATATAAAGGTATGGTATTTACGTATTAAACAGGCCAATTTTATCGTCAAATTTGTAGACGTCGCCAATGAATTGCTAAACCGCCAATTATGGCAATCAGACATTGGTGTAATCCATTGATCTTTATCGCCGAATTTAAATCCGACGAAAATGACTTACTAAACCTTTGGCGATAGTTGGCGTAAACGGTATAATACGTAAGTAGCAAAGTTATAATAACCAAAACTAAAATTGGAAAAGATTTTATCTGGGTACATTTAATTGAGATTTTACTAAAGAAAATTTTGAGCAGAAAACAACACATAGTATTTTGATCGTTTTCTCGTATACCTACTTAGGTGAATTCACGATAAACTTATTTTCCTAAATTAAAACAAAAATAATCAATAGTATCTCCAAATTTTAATTGAAGACAAATACTTTTCATAAATCCAGATCGCCAATTATTTCTTATAATTAATTAAAAACTCTTTTTTATTTGTAAAGAAAGAATTCAGATGATCCAATTTTAGACTTGTTTATGTGACTTTATAAATTTAAAGAGGCAAATTCATCATGACACGATTTAAAACACTGTTCAAATTCTGAAGCTGGACCATTCAAATTGCATATTGAAATTATTATAATCTCAAAAGTTCTATCAATATACCTAACTTTTTCTTTTTATACCAAATTTTTATCTTTACTAAAATGTATTTGTTTTCTTTAATGGATACTGTAGAAAGGTTAATGTATTGGTATCAAAACTTCAGTCACATTAAAAATTTATTTAAGATAAAACCTTAGGTTATCTTAGATCTATCTAATACATGATTAATAAGTAATATGGATTTTTAAAAAATCAATTTCTACTTAAGTTATTAGGAAAAATTTAGTAAGTTAGAAATGTTTTTTATTTTAATTATTTTTTATTAGATAATTACAATTGTTGTTGTTGCTCCTGTTCTGTGCTCCTTGTTCTCTCGAGGGCAGAAGTTTGACTTTTAGCTGTTATACGTCCCAAACCCTTTTTAAGGGACTCGACATGAAGGACTGTGTGATTCCGATATATTTAACGTCCAACATATACGGATAGTCTTTGGCTTGCAGGTTCGAACTCTCAGCCCAGAGGATGCGAATTAATCACCCTACTAACCAAGCTATACCGGCCTAACATCTAAATTTTCGTTAAATAATTGATCAAAAAATTATACTAGCAGAGAATTTTTAACGCTAATGGAGATTCAAAGCCAATTGTGGCAACACAAAGTGCGCGATTTTTCTACACAAGTTGGGGTAACGCAATACATACTAGAAAATTGTAATTTTTTTATTTTGTATTATTTTCAAATTAATTCGACAGTACTTCAAATGAACTTTAATAAATATTATTACAAGAGGATTAATTAACTATTTTTAATTTTAAATGCATCAAACATTAAGGAAATATATAGTATCGTTTGATATAATTGGTCGATAACATGCTTGGACTAACCTCATTAGTGTGGGGAAAACACAAACTGAATTCCTTACTTATTTGGGGGAAACGGTGATTTTTAGTTGGGAAGTTACTTTTTAATTAATTAATAAAAATGAATGAATTAATAATTGAAAAAACTGTATTTAGATCAAATGCCATCTACTACAAGTTTTAAAAAATTTATTTGAACTTGAGTGGATGAACAAAAAGTGTTTTATTAACGGTTGAAAATTTTAACAAAGTATGTATTTATAATATATATATAGGAACAGTGTGAGCTAATAGTAGGAATTGAAAAACTTCTTTTTTGAATTAAAAATATGAATTGCTACAAAAATGATCATAATATCATCACTAAAAGGGTCACCTGAACCTTCACGTAAGAAACCTCTTTGTGTGCTATGAATAAATCCTCATGGGGAGAGTAAATACAAACGATAGCAACAGCTGCTCCTCTTACCCTTTACCGAATCTAATTTAAACAGCGAGTCATAACAGCGAGGACTTGGATACGGAAATCAAGTGGATAGTATATCTTCACTAACTATCCAACATCAAAGCGTATATGTATCAAACCGCAAAAGGCATCGAGAACAATGTTTCGTCTTCCAGATATGGGTCTTTAATTATGAATATGCCCGGATGGCGAAGACTTCTGGATAAATGTTTGAATTCTCTGAAGTATTGTTACTATGAAACCAACTTTAATAAAATATTATTACAAGAGGAAATGATTATGTTTATATTATATCATAAAATGCCTGGCATTCAAAAATAAGTAAACAAATTCACAAAAGAAGAAGATATTAAAAATACTTTAAATTGATTTATTTATTGTCTAATTTGCTAGATCTGGAGGAATTTTTTTTTAAATTTACAAAAAAAAAAAAAAAAAAAAAAAACAATGTTATTAATTTTTAAAGTTATTCTACACCAGAAGTATTTGAATTTTCTTTAAGTTCTAATTATTAACAGCTTTGTATGACATTCAAAAAAATCAACAAATACAGTTTGTAAATCTGCATATCCAACAGACCTTGCACCATGTTGCTTTTACTTATTTCTACGTTTAAAGCTGTTTCTTTGGGGTTGTAATTTTGAATTTATTGATGAGAAAATTCTAAAAGATAGGCAAATTATGTAGAAAATGTTGAAGGGCTTTGTGAAAGCAATTTTGAAATATATTTAAAGAATGGGAAAAACTTTGTTCATATGCAGATTCATCATGCAAATCGAAAATATTACTTTGTAGGGAGTATTATAAGTATTAATCAATAAAATGAGGCTTTTTGTTTCAAAACATCTTCCTCGAGTCTTCCTCAAATCTGAGTAATATCAGAGGGGGGGGTGAGAAAAGAATTGAACCAAAAACGAGAATTATGTCATATTGAGTTAAGCGATTAGTTACACGTTTAAAATTACTTCATTACTATTGCTTGTCATTAGTTTTTTTGACAGAATAAAATAATAGAAGATAATAACAACTCTGGAATAAAACTTTAGCAACATGACATTGAAAAAGGTTTCAAATTTTCAAAGTAAATTGTTGGTTTATGTGAAAAAAAAAGAATTAAAACATTTTCAATTAAATAGTTTTTTTTTTTGTAATTTCATCTTAATGATGTTTCCTCAATTGAACATTCTAAAATATAAAATATTGACAGATGTGTAAACATATTGTTTTTCTGTTTATACTATGGACTTTTGTAATTATATATATATATATATATATATATAGTTACAAGCGAGCGAACGTCGCTGAAACGCGGAGGGGAGAGAGATTGGCGACGGCGTCAAAGAGCTTGGTGCCAGCTGGGTTGGTATGGCGAAAGCAATAGCCTGGCACCCGCTGGATTTCTCACGGTGATTTCCGAAGCCTCGCGGCTCTTTCGCCCTTCTATATAAGGGACGGGCTACCACATTCGGCAGTTTTTCCTCTCTCGGAAGAGAAGCGTCTTGCTAGACTTGCGGATTAGTGAACTGTGTTTGCGTTTGCTGTTAACGTTGTGTTATTGAGCTCGTTGTGATTTACTGGTTGCTGTGCTATACGATAGCTGTTTTGCAGACTGTGTTTATTGTGTGTAAGGCTTGCATTTACACTGTAAGTGACTGTTGACTGTTTTTATCTGAAATTTTACTGTATCACGTCATCCTGTAAATAGCTGTAAATAAATTTGTTTGTGCTGTCCTCAAGTAAAGTCCATTCAATCCGAACCCTCTATGCTAAAAAAGTAACAATATATAGCTTCTTTAAAAAAATTTATTTATTTTGTGTCATTGAATTTTTATGTGTTAATTCCTGCAAAGCTAAAGAACTACTTGTAGTCATTTTTTTACATTTGGTTCAAAATATTATGATATATATAATGATAATTTTTTAAAACTTTCGTATGAAATTTTTCTAGCTGGCAAAAAAAGTTTTGGAATTTAACCGCTTTGAAATGAAATAACAGTTATGGTATCATAGTTCTTCATCAGCTTTTTAAAAACCACATGCTGTCAAAAAAGCATACGTAATAATAAAGCAATACTAGTAAAAACACGTAAAAATAGCTTTTGCCCCTAAATTTCGGATACATCAAAACCTCTTAACCAAAACAATATCGTAATTTCACATGATAATAAAAATAAAAGGCT
>JAOUZG010025633.1:4415229-4431465 GCA_026289955.1 Argiope argentata
AGAAGAATGATCAGTTATGAAAAACGGGTCCATTAAAAAAGATTCCCCATTATTTCGATCTAAAGTTACATTTTTCCCTAAATAAAATAACACTTTATTAACATCAAGTATTTTGCTGAAACCTATTTGACTTTTTTAAAAAGTTGGCAGAATTTTCCATTTTCTATATCCAAAGATGGAGAAATAGGCGAGGTGATATATTAATAACAACAAAAATATGGTTTGGATGCACTTCAACAAGGAAATATACTGTTGAAAATAAACTTAAAATATTTTTTTAAATTGAAAAAATAAAAAAATTATATTGGCATTGTAAAGGTAATTTCTCTTAATTATGAGATAATATAAAAATTATTTTTGTTCTGCAGTATTTCCAAATTAATTGTGCGAAAATGCCATCATTCCTGCTGCTTTTACGGATTGCCCTAGGATCGAACTTGTAGTGTCCTGATTTGTAGCTGAGTAACATAACCATTAGACAAAAGTGCACTTCCATCCAAGGGATGTTCTCTGGCTTTATGAAGATTATGACACATATCTATTAATTTCTTACAAATTAAAATACTAATTAAAATTTAAACAAATCAAGACGGTGTGCGCATTCTGATCTTCCAATTTATTCACGAACTACATTCGGTTAGAACAAAACTCCTAGCCTATAAACTGCCAGAATACACACGCACACATCTTTATTTATTATTAGTAGATATAAGAGATGGCCGGGATAGCCTGGCTGGTAGAGCGTTGGACTCGTACTCCTTAGGTTACCAGTTCAAAACTCACCGGCCAAAAGATTCCCCGAATGTGTGGCGGCTGGTGCTCGTTAAATCTGTTCGTGGTCGCAAAGTCCTCAACGCCGAGAGTAATACCACTGGGGGTACTGGGTCAGAGGTGATCGTTATCTGTACCAGGTCTAAATTACGATATTAGATGAATGAATGAATATGCGTGAATGAAGTACGCCTCCTAAAAAGGGTTGTAGCGTGTGTGTAGCTTAGTCGTATTCTTGGCTTAAGATGGCGCTACTTGTAAAGCAAAGAGACGTATATCCCCGGCTTACAATCTGCTGATGTATCAGCGGGGCTTGTCCGTGTCAAGTGTCGTAAGTAACAATAGCAAGATATAAGAGATGTTATTAAATTTGTTTATCTCTTATTAATATTAGTTATTAATTAGCTCACAAATTTCATTTCGTTTATCATATTTTATATGATGGCAATATTCATTAAATATATATCTAAATTTCATTAAAAATATTCTAAACTCATGCAAGTGAGATTTTTTTAACCATTCTTAAATTTATTCTCACGTTGTAATACTGAATTCTTAATTTTATCCTTCTCTGTAGCTCTCTTAGATTTTTTTTTTGAGAAATCTGAAATCCTTCTCCCTTTAATGGAGTGATATGGCATATAAATAAAAGAATCTACTGTACTACTGAAAACCAAATACGATTTGAAGTCCGTGATTGCTGTTTATGTTCATGTGCAGGCTTTGAGATTTTTCATTTCCTTCTGAATTTAGATCGACTGCATAAAATGTAAATATACATTTCCAGACATGAGCTTGTTGTTTGGATGCTCAGGTCTGGGCTTCTCTTGTTTACGGATGTTGAATTGATGAAGCAGGAAGGAAACAGCTGTCAGTAAATCCAATTTGATTTAAAATATAGTGCTTTTTAGAAAAAAAAACGCGCTAAAAGATTTAATAAAATTTGACGAAAACATGTTATGATAATAATATATTTTGGAATGCATCTGTCGAAGTACAAAATACTGAAACATAGTTCACTATAATATACAAATATCTGAATTAAATTAGATATCGAAAACTTTAAGGAATTTACCATGCAAATGAAACTATCCAATTTATTTTGAAACAATATGTATTTGGGTTGTCATTGAAATGACCTTTATTACTTATCTGTTAATAACTGTATTACTAATACCTATCCAAGCATTCTTTTTTTGACGAAATTTGGCAAAAACATGCTATGATAATGATATATTTTGGAATGCATTTGTCGAAATACAAAATACTGAAACATAGCCACTACAATATACATATATCCAAATAAAATCAGATATTGAAAGTTTGAATGAATTTAGCATGCAAATGATACTGTATCCAATTTATTTGAAAAAATATGTATTTTGTTTGTCATTGAAATAACCTTTGTTTCATATTTGCTAACAACTGCATTAATGATTTTTTTCTAAGCCCTTTTTTAAATTACAGGCTGCGTTGAAAATGCACTTTCAGATATTTTTCCGAAACATACTTCAAATATATATGTCTTATTTCACAATCTTTACAGTCTAATAATCCAATCAATTTGTACTTTGTCGTGGAAATGAATACATTAGAGTAATTCTATTTCGTTCAACGTCTCTTCCAGAAATTCGAAAATGTCAATTGAATTGTGGAATATCATTTTTAAAGTACGGGTTTCATCATCAATTTAATCATCTTTCATTTTCAGTCACATAGAAATAGTTTACAAAATAACTGTAAGCTGGAGATTTTCTACGAAGTGCTCTTAATGAATTTCATATTCAGTTGTTCGAATTTTCAGAGCTCAATACAAATAATTAGGGAAGATTAAATAAAATTACGAAATGAATTGATGCATTTTCGCTGAAATAAATAATGATTTATTCTAGTTAATGCATTGTTAAGGTGTGAAAAATAAAAAACTGGAAGAGGTTAAATTGTGTTGAAGAAGCTTAATTGAATATTCTGTTGAAAATGATAAAAGAGTTAGAATAGTTTTCATATTTTATCGGATATTTATGCTCGATATTTTTGTGTCATATATATGTATAAAAAAGAATAAATTCCAAAACTCCTACAAAAATTAATTTGAATAAATATAAAAAAATTATATATCTAAAAATACATTAAACAGATTTATTAATTTATCTTTTATAAAAAATTAATCGCTCAAAAAATCTTATTTTCGAGTTTTTAAAAGAATATTTTGAAGCTTACAAATATTTTTAACTTTAAAATATCGGTGATCTTTTAGGAAATGCATTCTTATTTAATAGCATGAAGTTATGATAATATTTGTGCATAAGAAATAATTTTAAGAACTATAAGATTAAACATTTTATGAACAACAATATCAAATACATCGCTTCTTGCTAAGGAATTTTTTTTTTTTAAAACATCGATATTTTATTGACAGAAATTCTTAGACAGATATCAGTTTCTCCATTATAGAAATACGACTGTACTATCATTATATACTTGATGCAATAAAAAAATAAATAAAATCAACAACCTTTAAGAAAATATGTTTAATGTTAATAACATTATTAAATGGAAAATTAAATAGAATGCGTGTCTTAACGTTTCGTTTTAATCAAATGTAAAATATAGTTTATTAAGCATGCTTTCATTTTAATTCAACCTATATTGAGAATCAACAAAAGTATCGAATATTCAATTGAAGAATTTATCATTAACCACTTAACGGCTTTATTTTCTTTACTATCTAATAAGATGACAACTTCTATTTTGGAAATATTTTCTTATTTTGATTCAAATGGAAATTCATTGAATACTTGGCATATCTACGTATTCGAAGTCATTTTACTATTGAATTACAATTGTAATGAATGGTTTATTTTCAATGCACGATAAATCGATGCAAGCATGGCAAACGGGTAAACCGGTGAAGTGGTTAATAACAAATACGTAGCAAGGGAATTAGTTATTATAAGGTATTATGAAATTGGAAAATAATGGGCATGATTAATAAATGTTTGGTAGAAAGTTTTAAACCATAAATTTTTATTTTCATTGGCTTTTTTTGAATAAAATCAGTTAATTTTTCGTTATTATTTGAATATATATGATACGTTTATTTCAGTGTATAAATATCAGCATAAAGGCTGATTTTATTAAATAATGATATTAGGAAATTAAAAGATAGCTGCGATTGAAAAATATTCGAATAAAAATGTTAGACATGAAAAAAATTTCAAAAAAATTCTAAAAGAGACAAAATGCGATATTTTTTTATATGCATGATACCATATTGAAATTTTCTTATTGAAATATGATAAACCATTTTGTACAAATAAGAAATATTTAGAAACAATGTTTTTGTTATCAGATTGATAATTATGGTAAAAATATAAAATTTCTCGAAATTTTAATGATTTTTAAGCTTTTGAATAATTATCATCAAAATATTAATTAGGCAACTTAAGATTTTCCTTTATCTATAAGATTGAATATTTTGTTTTTTTAAAAAAAATATTTATTTATTTATTAAAATCTTAAAAATATAAATTTTCAATTTTTCAATTTTTGTTTATTTTTAAATCTAACATCCCCTTTTCACATTTTGCTCATATATAACAAGAGAAGTCAGTACAAATTCAATTCTATTTTTTAACATTGAACTCTATAAAATTTATTATAAGCCTTTCACAGGTGTAACGTCACCTTCGGCAGACATTTAATCATCATTAGAATGACCCCCACAAGGATCAATTACACATAAAATCGACCAGCATAATCCAATTGAGAGAAAAAACATCATAAGATCAATATATAAATACATGTTTATATAAATACATTATATAGAAATTCATATATACATATACTCAATATTAAAATACATAGACAATTAAAATACAAAAGCAATTTATTTGGATACTTAAGAAACACAATATAAAGTTAAATAAAGTAAAGCATAAGATATTCACAGATTAAAATAGATATACACACAAGAATAAAATATGTCCAAAAGAACTGTATAAAATGATTAATAACTCACCAGTGTTGGGGCAACACGAACAGAGTAGAAATAAAAGGAAAGTCTTATCTGAAAGCACTAAATTAAATTTTAAAAAATGGGTCAAGTCCGGTAAGCAAATTCTGGGACAAGATATTAAAAATCCAGGTTAAATTAGCAAAGCTTAGGGTTAAATACGTCCAGAATGGTGGTAGGAGGAATGACACAGTACCAGTGTTGAATACACTGGGGTTCAAATCCAGCGGCTCCAATATGATCGGGGTGCATCTAATTATCGATGATTGGGAAAACTTGACAAGCAAGTGATGAAGTCCTGGGAGGTTCAAACATCTGAAACTGCTCTAGCATGATATATAAGAAAGCAGAGTCAGTTCAGGCATCTGACAGCATCAAAACAAGACAACCAGTAAGGAGGCGTATCTCTTATCAAAAATAAGCAAAGGTTGTGAGAGTTCGCCAGTTTCAGAATCAGGCCATGAAAAAGTCGAAAAGTTCACATCATACGAAAAAAGCTGCAGGTATTTCACTATCAAATATATTTTAGCACTTTCTATTTAATATTTAGGCGAGATTTGTTATTTTTCACTTGCCTGGATGATAGCTTGACCTCTGTGTAGTTCAAAAGGCTTCCGGCAGTGTCGAAGTGCTTTTGATGGTATTCCACTCAATCTCTTCCAATACTTTAATATTTACAACAAATATTGGTTTAAGTGAAGATTAGTGTGCCTCCCGAGTTTGTCGCCAAAATGGCAATCCAATGGAACGCTTTTATAGCAACCCTAATACTGTTTTGTTTACTACTTTTAGCAATGGTTGAGTTGAATGTTAACCACGAATATTTTAAGAAAGATATTAAATTAAAAATAATAGAAAAATATCGATGAAAGATTTTAATTTTGTTCTTTGTTATAATTAAAAGCTTTTTTTACAACTATTAAGACACTGCAATTTTATTTTTAATGTGAACACGAACTAACCAGCTTTATTCTTTTGCAATTTTTAACAGTCAATACGCATTTTAACAACTCGTCTGAATTCGTATTTTATGAAATCGTCTCATTCTTATTTTAAAAGTCAGATGCAATAGAATTATTTGCAATTCCGGTAATTCCTTTTTTTCTATATAGGTTGGTTACGTTGATAATTTGTTATGTCTGTGATTTTGCAAGAATAGATGCATTGCAAGACAGTATTTCAAATCTGCAGAATGGTTGAAGGGAAACTGGAATATATATATATATATATATATATATATATATAATTATTTTAGGAAATAATCTTGTTTGAAATTGTATGTGGAAAATGGTTTGATTGCTTCTTCCATTCTTTCTCTTCTTTTGATTATGCACTGTTTCCGTTATCCATACAATCTTTATGTTCAATGTGCTGGCGAATCACAAGTTTCCGGCTCCCGTGGCTAGCGAAGCCGTAGCATGTTTTTTTAAGTTAAAAAATTCTGCCCGGTGCCTTCTATAGATGCTGGAAACATCACATATTCTAACTTTTGCTCAGCACCCCTGAAAAAAAAACACTAATCGGTAAAACAAATCATAATTATATTGCAAAAAGTGGTAACCGTAACTATTCCCAGAAGTGTTTGTTTACTTTGTCCGCCATCTTTATTGGCGACTTGGCATCCTTGGCGTGGCAAGGGGCACACTAAACTTCACTTTTACCCAAATATTTAATATTTAAAAGTTATTTAAGCTTTCTCACTCAGTCGTAAGACTTATTTATGGTTGCAAAAAATTTACCTATCTCAATTATTGTTGCTGTCGGTGAGCATTTACTTCTGCTATTTATGTAATAATTTCTCGACGTTTAAGAAGAGGTTAAGAGTTGGCAAGAGAAAACACTCTTACGCCATATACTGCACTTTTAATACTGATAATTACATAAATATTTCGTTCATGTAAAATATGCTTTCTCAGTTAGTATATTGCAGAAAATGTTCGTTTCACGTCAGAGTAAATTAAATAGCAAGAAAAAACACGAATATACAGTCCATAGAGCATTATCTTCACAATTAATAAGTTAAAGGATTTAATTTACAATAATATCCAGAAGTAACTAGAAATATCCTTTTAGCATCCTTTGATAAATAATCTAAGGGGTAGTCATAATCCAGTACAATAAAACATGGCACACTGCTGAATGAAACGATTACATAAGCAACATAAACAAACTAAGAAAAACACATGTTTAAAATGCCACAAATCCAATAAAAATTATTAAAAATATTAAAATTTATTTTAAAAGGTTTAATTTAAGATAAGAATAATTAGAATCGAGAAACCAATTCAATCGCCGATGACAAAAACCGTGAGCTCAAAAGAGTATTCGTGCTGTAAAATAAAAAAAAATGATATTACACTTTTTTTCACCTGTATATGTCTCTTTACAGTTGATGACTGAATTCCTGTTGTGTTGGTTCGAATTTGGTTTCTTCTAAGATTACTGAAAGAGATTTGAAGACATCCGTCCTGTCCCGATCTGAAACCTAACGGTGCCAACGTACGTTCGGGAGCAGGAGAAAGGTAAGTAAAATTACAATTTTTTTTTTCGAGGCTTGAGATAGTTACTGGTTTGATGTTAATATATTAAATTTGTATCATATTCATAGTTCAACTTTTTTTAAATGCAAATTTATGCTTTTACCGTAATATCTATCTTTAATTATTTTCTTCGATCAAATTAAACAAACGATCTTCGATCAAATTGAATATTGCAATTTTAAGCAGTCTAAATCTAATTTTTAAAGAATATAATGAATTACATTGTTATATTATTTATCTTTTCAGATTTATCTTGTGTAAAATACGTAATTACGTGTTCGATTTTTTTATAATGTGACTTCTTTTTACAGTTGTGTTACAAAAGGAATAAAAAATTTTCTTTCAAACCCATAATAGAAACAATAAAAACATTTTTCAAAATTTATTTATATTGAAGAAGTTATTAATATTAGTTTAGTTATTAATGCTTAGATATTTATTAACATTAGTTTAGCTTTTAGCATTCAGTTATTAGTATTTATACTTTTATGTAAGTAAAAACAAATTGAAAAATAAATTGAATAAAATATTTGAAATTTTTTAACTGGTAACATGGGTTAAAACATATTTTTTCAATAGTTTATCAAAGAAGATATACTTCATAGATAAAATGGTAGACCTATAAAATCTAAAAAAATAAATATTAATTTCAAAAATTCTGTATTTATTTTACAGTTCTTTGAATCAATTATTTTAATATGCTAAAGAGCCTTTTTCATTAGAGGCTAAAATCTGAATGGATAAATGACATAACTTTTGACGAATTTTGTGTGTAGTGCAGCATGAATTTTAATTACTTGTTTCTAAGAACGTATCAGTGCAAAATATTGCAGATAAATGCTTCAGTGTTGCATGGACAATAAAATATTTATGAATGTTGAAAAGTTTCAGACATTAATAATTGCGGCTTGAAATCACAACTTGTTAATCAACCTGCAAAATTTCGAAATTTTTCCAATAATGATGCCAAAATAACCTACTAAATTTCATTTATATATTTGTTTGTAATTTTAAATAATTATTCAAACATTCACGAATAGACTAACTCACGGTAATCAATATTTTGACTTATTACATTAAAAATTAATACAAATCTACATTTTGATGAAGCTGTATAATAAGTTTAATTTATCTAAATGCTTCCGTTTTGGCATATGATTTTTACAAACATGATTTTACTACATGATTTTTTCAAACAGATTTAGGAATACAGATAGATTTCCCATCAACCAATTACACATTGGAACTAACTGTTTAGTGAAAACTTTTTTTTATCAGTATTTAACTTGATAAACTTGGGGAATTAAGCCAGTAAATGTAATCGTCAAAACGGTATTATTACTTTTTGACAAAAAATATGGCTAAACTAAATTGAACAGACTAAAATGAACTTTTGATAAAACTATGACGAGATGTTCTAAGACTGAGCATAATATGTAAGTGTCAAATTTAGGGGATTCTAATTATTTTTTCCCAAGAAAATAGAGAAAAATTAAGATTGTTTAATTACAATAAAAGATAACTTCATACTTACTGAACTAAGGTACATGAATAAGTTATTTTTAATCATGTCAGAACATGATGTTGATTTGATTTGAGGTTTTGTGGCGTTAACAAAAATCCGTAGGCGAAAAACAAGAATATCCATAGGCAAAAATAAAAATATCCGTAGGTGAAAAACAAAAATTTTATTATCTGTACGAGCCTCTCAAAGATTCAGCTTTTAATAACCTGTTACCATTGAATTTATAAAAGCTCTGAATATAAAAAAGTTAATTACTGCAGAAAATAAAATCTAGAAAGATGTCACTTTGAGGTGTAATTTGCTCATGTCCTGGGGCCGGTTGACCTCTTAGGAAAAACAGGAGGGGTAAAAAAACCCTTATTACTTTCAGTACAACTCATCTGGAAAACCGATGCCCTTTTACAGATATTTCACACGTAGAATGAAAACCCTTAGATGGTTAAATATTTAACAAGCAACGGAAATTACCTGTATTTTTATTAAGGCTATATTTTTTCCACTTTTAGCTATTTTTTTTCACAGAATATAAAATGAATATTGCATGCATTCAGGTAAAGTTAACTTACCAGTTAATAAACCAATATTAAATGATCAGGAATATTATATGCACTTGAGTTTTAACAAAAGTTTGCTAAATATTAAATCTTCTTGGTAAACATTTTTAAATTTTATGCTTTAAAAAAACTCAAACTATATGATCTCAAAAAGGCCAAGCTGAAAAAATTGATGAAGGAAATTTCTTCGCAATGCATAATTTTTTCCGCAGTTATTAAATTGAAGTTATAATAGTTATTCTTAAAATTCCGAATTGAAATATTAATACATACAAAAATAAAATTCTTATTATTTTTGTGATCTGAGTTATAATTTCTTCTTGAGTTTTTCAGCCATTCCTTTTACACGGTATAAAAATATCGCTTTTATTTAGAATAAATAATAAATATGATGCATGAAAAGGTTAAAAATAACTTTTTCTGAAAACGATATTTCCTTTAGTTTTAAAGTATTCTAAATTACATTTTATAAATATTTATTTTACCTTCGTTTGCTTATTTAGACTGAAATAAAAGTAAATGAATTTATTTAGAATTTACTAGGCAAGTAAAAACTAATAAGAAAAATTAGTGTTTTTGGCCTTTTTTTAGAAATGCGTGTCTAGATTATTTTTCTTCATAGACTTACTTTTCTAGGTGGTCAAATTAAATATTTTCGTAGTTTTCTGAAAGGATTCAACAAAAAAATTGGATTTTAAACAATCGTCCAAGCTGAATAAGTTAAATATATATATAAAAACTGAAGTAAACAGTTTTTTTTTATTTTGTAAGGCGATTAAAATTTTCGCTTGGTGGTCTAAAATAGTTTTTACAGAGTAAAAATACTATCTAGGTGTTTATTAGAAAGTTTAAAATTGTTTATTATGTCTTTTCATTTTTCTTTTGATGTAGTGTTTATTTGTGTATGAGGACAGTTTATTTTTTTTAATCAAAAGAAATTATGAAGATTTCAAGTTATTTTTCATTAATCGTAGAATCCAAAAATGAGGAAATTTAAATTCAGTTTCACAACGGAGAAAGAATTTATTTAATTCCCTTTGATCCGCATCTTAAACCTGTCTGTAACTAATTTGACTGAAATAAATGTTAAAAATTTGAATGGTTTATATTCGAATTTTCGAGGATTTTATGATTAGAAATCTGTATTATATTAAAGATTACGAATATTCGAAGAATTAAATATCATTATGGATCTTTAAAATGTATTATAGATATAGAAAATGTGATAAATACAAAAATATTTAAAATTCTATTTTCCTTACACAAAAGAAAGAAATAAATTTTAAATTATGGGTGTTAATTATAGGTATATGTATAAACATCTTTTCAAAAGATATCTCCGAATTAAATTACAGTAGGAAATTTACTTCGCTTAATTAGAGCTTCAAGGATGATCATCATTTTTAGAAAATAATTTTACTGTGTAATAAGTTGATAAGAAATTTTTTCTTAATTTATTTTCAAATGAAGATTATTTTCTTCGACAGAGTCAGTGTATTTCATTGATGCATCATTTTAACCTAAGAAGAAATATTAAAAAATATGAAATTAAATTATAAAAAAAACTTTATTCAGTTTTTTGATTTAAAAATTAATTTATGCGACAGATTCATCATTTGTAAATTAAATGACCAAATTTGAATAACAAAGAATATTTATAGAATATAATTATATAAAAGGAGGAAAATTAAATTTATTCCATTTTTGATAAAAGTAATTAGAACAAAATATCACCATTTAATAGTTTTATGTAAAAAAGAATAATAATTGGCAAAAGTAATATGGGGTGATGTATTTTACTGTTAATTGAGGTGATTCTTGGTAACGAAATACAAGTAAAACGCACTGTAATAATTCAAATTTGGAAGACACCCATCTTTATCATTAGTAGATATTAAATATTGTTGGAACAATAAAATCCAAACTATCATATACATTTCTAAGTCATCTAAAAATATTAGAGAAGAGGTTATTGCCTTTGATTCTTTACCTACTTTCGCATTTTGGCCTTGCAGCTGTTTGGAGGCATTTTTTTGGCAATATATTTTACATGAACATATCTTCTCGAGCTTTGAATTATGCTCTTTTATGATTTTCATTTCTTTTCCCCGGATCCATATTCATCTTCTCTTGTCAATATAATTATTTTCATAGTGTAAGAATTGAATCCTGTGTGATGCATTCCAGTATGATCTGACAAAATGAAAGTGATTGCTCTTAGATTATCAATTTCTTTATTAAATTCCTAAAACCTTCCCGTCATATTTAGTAACTCGATGAATGCTCTTCATGCACAATCCAACATCAGCAAAAATATCATTTATTTTATCTTTTACTCGATGTCTAGTTCAATGACACTTTTATAATATGTTTATCGGGTGATTATTCTTTACAGAGGTGTGTTAAAGTTTGCGCATAATTGCTAATCTTATTTTATCTAGCTATTTCTGTAAGATATGATCAGAAATCATTTTTATTTCTGAGTATTTTATAAAAAGTCGTAACTGATCTGTGGTAATAGTTAAAAAACCTTTTTTGATGAAAACTAAATACTTAAATTTATTTTGAAACTGTAAGAAAAAAATTTGATTCTAGTTCATACGATATGATCAGAATAAGAATTGAATAAAATTCCCAATATTCATAAAAAATGGTGAAAAATACATTTTTTTATTTTTTTAAAAAAAATCTATTAGAAGGAATTAAATTTCTTTTACAGTCTATAAGAATCTGTATTCGGTTGTAGTAATAAAATGATGTAATAATTAGTAAATTCTATAAATTCTTACTTAAACAAATAAAATTATTACAAATTTTATTCATTAGTTTCTTAAATAGCTTTTTATTGATTGAAAATATACCAAACATTTTTTTGCGATTAAAATCGTTCTAAAATATCGATACTCTTCCACTAGCCAGGTGGAAACGAAAAATCACTGAAGAAATTTGATGGAATTTCACATTTTTTGACAATTTTTCGCTTTACAATCACTGTAAGAAATTTAGTAGAATTTTACATTATTTGGCTATTTTTTACTTGTGCCCGGCTAATGGAAAAATACTGGAATAGCTACAAAAATATATAAAAGCAATATATTTATTTTAATTTCGTTTTATATTTACAGTTATATTGAATATTTCTTACAGTAATTCAAGACGAAAGGTTTTATACTTAAGAATATAAACTGAAATGAATGAAATATTGAAAACATGAACATGAAAACAATATTTTATATACATTTATAGTACACCTTACAAAGCATAAGGCAATTGGCCTATATTCGGCATCCTTTCTGAAGATTATATTTTTTGGATAAAATTTACACTTATAAAAAAAACCTGGAGAAATAACTGAAAAAAATTATACTCCGTAAAGGCCTTGAATTCAACAATTTTTACTGTCCTTTTCGAGAAGTAATTTTAGTAAGTATGTACTTTAAAATGTGCGTATTAATTTTTCATAAATAAGAAGCTTTAATATTTAAAAAATATATTTAACTCTCTGATTTTAAAAAAGCTGAAAATAAAAGACAATTTGAATTAATATGTACAGTATGTATATCCTCACACATGTACATAGTTTTTCTTTCTTTTTATTGTATTAATATTTGCACTAACTCAAATAGTTAGGATGAAAAGAGGATTATCACAAATATTGTATTTTGAGATTTTAAAAGATTATTAGTTTACACATCTCCTTCATTCTTAAAATATTGTTAATGGAATTATTTCCGTTTATGATAAATTTAAAAAAATGAATAAATTACATTTTGTTTTTAGCTTTTATGGTTAGATTTGATCCGTATCAAGGATTCAACCAAATTAATTAAAATCTGTATTTGAGCATAACAAATTGGAAACACCAGATTTCGATAAATGAAACGTCATACGTAATTTTTCCGCTGAACAGAAAATTTGTATAAAAAAGAGGTTAAAAACTAAACTGTCGGTCTGTCCATTTATAGGTCAAAAATCATAGCTAAGAAATAAAGAAAACTAGAGGTTTGATTTTTTAAAATACTAGTTGTACGCTGAAATTGAAATAAAATTGCAGGTAAATCTTTTAGTTAGAATTATTCTTATCTAAATGCAAATGATGAAACAAAAATGTTTGAAATTCCTTAACGCTGATTCTTATTTCTTTCTTTTATTATAGTAATTAAAGACGCTTTGATAAGAAAAGCTTTATTGTATAAGTTACCAGAGGAGAAAACACTTCTTTTATGTATTTTATATATATATATATATATATATAAACTTTATTTATTTAAAATTTATATAATCTGACATTCATCTTTTAAAAAAATCATGAAATTAGAGAGGTAGAATAAAACTTTTATTTAAAGTTAAGCAATAATTAATCTGAAAATTCAATAAAATTCCAGAAAAAGAGATAAAAATGATTTTGAAATGTATTCTAATGCTTCCTTCTGAAAGAAAAAATTATATATTGTCTTCATCGTACTTTTTTGAAATGAAGAACTACATTTGAAATTTTCTGTTGTTGTTACAATTCAATTTTATATTTTAAAAATTCCAGCGGACATAATTTTGGAGAATTCTCATTAGAACATGTTTTAGCTTTTATCATATTTTTAATAATATATTTCATCATACAATTAATCATCAATTTTAGCAAGTTATTAAGCATAAAGTTCGCTTCGTTGTGTATGTATATTTAAAAAAAAACAGTCTTATAGTTTATTACATATTTTATTTCTTTTCTCAATGTGTATACCATTTTATATTTATCTTTCTAAAGAGAAAAGTACTGAATAAAAAAAGTCATATTTACATTAACGACTTTCTTAAATGAAACTTATTTGAAATTTCGAAATTATTATCAGAGTAAGTGTGAATATAAAAATAAATTTCTATCATAATCTTAAATAAGAACTCTGGAAAAAATCAGTGACGAATTTTTCTTTCAAGAACTACCTTATTTTTGTTGCTTGAAATGATCCTTTTTGATATCTTAAATTTAACTTGTTTGATTTTAAATTATTTACGTTTGAAAACCCTCATTCGGTATTTTCATTGTGCATTATTTTAAAATTGTTTTTGAATGCATAAGAAAAGTAATCTGTCTGAAAGGTAAACCACATCTAATATAAATTCTATTTCACAATACTTCAGAAATACTCTTCTATTTTAATTTTATACTTCTAGAGGAACAGAAATAGCTTTAAAAACTGACTGTAGCATGGAAAAAATTAGATTCCATTCTTTCATGTAAAGTTACATTTCGCATCGCTTAAAAGTTTTCATCTCGTTTAAAAATAAATATATTTATCTACAATTTCAAATGAGGGTTTTATTTCCAAAGCTTTATCGAAATGAAATTTCCTTTTTCCTAACAGAAATATATTACGAAATCACCTCAGGGATTGAGTGACTTGTTATTGAATACGATACTTAAAAAATTCATTTAAAATATAAGACTATGATACTATTTTATGCTTGAATTATCAAATTATTATTTATATTACCATTTGCATGTAATTTTTGTATATTTTGTTTTAAAGCATTTGAATAATAAAAATACTTCTATTCCCGTTTCGGCTTATTATATATTACATTTAATATAAAAATAGTTATTGAAGTCACATCATAAAAGCTGAGACGAAAATAATATGTTATTTTTTTATTTAATCTAATATATATTATTATAATTAAAAAACCACATAAATTTCAAACAACCCTAATCTTAGAATCTCATGAATCCCCTGAGTCTAGAAGAAATATTTCTGAAATGCTGTATACTGTATTAATATATGTTAGTATAATGATTTTACAATAAAAAGAGCTAGACTTTTATAATTTTATTATAATATAGATATAATACCAAAAATATGTGCATAAAATTGCGAATATAATCAACCAAATAACAATTGTTTGGCTGTCAATGCATTAATATAGGACATGAATCGAATTCAAACATAAAATGTTTGAGCAAATCCGAAAATGAAAAATGGTAACATCTAGATAATTGAAATATGATAATGATTATCTTCCAAAATTTGATATGCACTTCAATTTGCGATTTTTCTTACAAACCATTGTAAAATGCTTACACAATTCTTCCTAATATACGACACAATTTAGCTAAAGGCGTTATATGTTGGAAAATTTTTGAAATATTTCAGGAGAAAGAACTTCTAAAGGGAAATATTAAAAAAAAACCTACCTGAGAATTCTGGAATTTTTCACCTGACTAGGATTTTATTTAATTACTATGTACATAGTTGTTACATATAATATTGACTTATCATAGCAGTTAAGGGATTAAAGATATTTTTTAACATTTTGTAACGAGATATTTTGAGCAACAATATTTTTTTGAAGAAAAATATCAATTTTGTCTTAAGTTTTTATTAATGGAATTTTAAACTTACATTCCTAACTTCCAATGTGAATACGGGTCATATTTGATATCTTTAACTCGAGCAGTTAGCTCTTTAGTGCACCAACGCGCACATACATATCCATGTGTATTATTAGTAGGGATGAAACAATTAAACAGTAGTAATAAAATTCAGGTGCTGTTTAACATATTGCTTGTAGAATTTGATTCTCATATTTGCCAGCTATCCTGACACAGAGGTAGCACTTCTTCCCCATTATCTGGACGTCCGGATTCGAGTCCCGGTTAAGGCATGGTTGTTCTTCTATGTATTATCTATGAGTTGTGTGAATGTGCCCCCCATGTAAAAAGGGGCTGTGCAAGCGAATTTGTGTGTGTTATCCTCATATGAGCTAGAAGTCAGATTTCTACCATCGGTTACTCAGGGGTCCATACCCTCAATAGCTACTGCACCCCCTCTTTTCTTT